>JAVCKT010064506.1:0-15843 GCA_032273925.1 Rhynchotus rufescens
TCCACCTCGTCTTTCAGCTCAGCTACCATGTGGAGGAGGTCCTCCACCTGCTCGCACCTCACACAGGTGCGCTCCCCCAGGCCGTCCATCGGAAGCATCAGGCTGCAGCACTCCTTGCAGCCCGATACCTGGACAGCTGCATGCTGGAGCAGCCGCTCAGTCTGGGTGCCTATCTCCTTCTTAATGAGTGCTAACGCAGCCCTCCGGCGGGTCATTACCATGGTGGGTGTGCCGAGGAACTGCTTGCTGCCCGCCCTGCCTACGCGAACTGCCCTGCCACGCTTTGCTGCTGCGCCACGCTCTGTTTGCCCGCTCTGTTTGCCCGCTCTATTTGCCCGCTCTGTTCGCCGCGCTCCCTGGGGGCGGCTCTTGTAGGTGGGGGCTCGGGCCACCTTATCCTGCCGACTCCGTCCCCACTGCGCCTACACCGCCTGGGGCTGGGGGTGCCTCGCTCGCCCTGCTCGGGTGCGTGCACTGCACTACGCAGCTTGGGGCCGCCGGTTTAGCTCCTCTCGGGTAGGTCTCACGGTGCGAGCCTCCACTCCAAAGCCGTCACCTACGGGGATGAGCTAGAAAGGTGGGAGTCCTCCGGCACCTCCCCCATTCTCCGCAACCTTTCGAAGATGATGGCAAGCGGATTAGCTGTGACATCCGCCAGTTCACTCAACAGTCTGGGGTGAATCCTATCAGGGCCCATCGATTTGTGGGTGTTGAGTTTCCTTAGGTGTTCTCTGACCCACTCTTCTTCTACCCAGGGCAAGTCTTCCTTTCTCCAGCTCTCTTCTCTTGTCCCTAGGGCCTGGGATTCTAGAGGGCTGTCCCTGACAAATACCGAAGCAAAGAAGGCATTCAGCAACTCTGCTTTCTCTGTGTTTTTCGTAACAAGGGCACCCACTCTGTTCACCAGGAGACCCACGTTTTCCCTGACCTTCCTGTTGTTAATAATTGTTGTTAATAGTTGAAGAAGTTCTTCATGTTATTTTTAACATCCTTTGCCACATTTAATTTCAGTTGTGCCTTAACTTTCCTTGTTGCATCCCTGCATTCTCTGGCAATGTTCCTCTATTTTTCCCCAGGGGCCTGTCCTTTCTTCCACATTCTGTATACTTACTTCTTCTGTGTGAGCTCCCTGCTCGTCCACGCAGGTCTCCTGCCCCCTCTGCCTGACTTCTTACGCACAGGGATGCACTGTTTCTGGGCATGGAGGAAATGCTCCTTGAAAACCAACCAGCTCTCCTGGGCGTCTGGCCCTCCAGAGCCCAGCCCATGTGATTCTTCCAAGGAAGTCTCTGAAGAGGGTAAAGTTGGTCCTCCTGAAGTCCCGGGTCACAAGGCTGCTTAATGCCCTGCCTCCTCCTTGTTGGATCCTGAACCCCACCAACTCGTGATCACTGCAGCCAAGGCTGCACCTTCACATCTTCAACAAGGCCCTCTCTGTTTGTTAGTACGAGGTCCAGTAGCTCACCTCTCCTCATCGGCTCCTCCACAACCTGCATCAAAAAGTTTCCATAAATGCACTGCAGAAACTTCCAGGACTGCTTGTGCCTCGCTGTGTTGTCTTTCCAGTTGATATCAGAGTAGTTAAAGTTTCCCATGAGAACCAGGGCCTGTGACCGTGAGGCAACTTCCAGCTGCCTGCAGAAGGCCTCATCAGCCTCCTGTTCCTGGTCAGTAGCAGCCTGTAGCAGACACCCACCACAGTGTCTCCCACATTAGCCTGCCTTTTAACCCTTACCCACAAACTCTCCACCTGCTCATCATCCGCACCCTTGGTGCCAGTCAGGAGGCCAGGGTGCACAGTCCATCACTAATGATCTCGTTATGTGAATGATGAGAGAAGGGAGGTGGTATGCACTGACCATGGGCCCCAAGACCCAGCACCGAGCACTAATCCTCATGGGTGGGCAGAGCACAGGCCATGGGACACATGTCCTGTGGCGTGGACAGAGGCCAGCCCCCCAGGGAGGCAATGCGCTCCCTCCCCACATGTCCCTTCATGTGAAACACTCGCAACCTACCTGGAAGTGCAGGATAATGGTCCATATGACCCCCAGGGTGAGCTTGGGATTGCTGTCTGTAATGTCATCATTGCGAATGTTCACCATCTTCACCTGAGCAAGGAGCAACGGCAACCTCAAGGCTTCCCAACGGATGCACCCGCAAAGAGCACGGCAGGCCCTGTCCCCAAGCACCCTGTTCTCAAGCCTTCTGTCCTCAGGCCCTCCTGCAGACTCCACAGCTATGGGATCTGCTTTTCCCCTTTCCACCTGGGCACTGGGAAGGGCTTTTGCAGCACTGCACGATTCCAGCTCATGTGGCTGGTGCCTCGTCCCACAAGCCCCCAGTGCTGATGCATAATTTAATAACTACCAACCACAGGCACTGCTTAAAAGAGGTGGGCGAGTTTTATTAACTCCCGCCTGGGTTCAAAACCAAGCTGCTCATCAAGGTAAAGTCAGGGAGGAGCAAGGAGGAGCAGGCCCACCAGGCCTGAGCAGGCTCCGGGGAGACGTCCCAGCTGGTACACTACTGCCAGACCCTGGCGCTTCAACGGGAAAAAGGGGTTTAGTGCAAGCAGAGAAACATGCTCCCAAGGGCCACAGGCAAATTGTTTCTATCACAGGGCTGGAGAGGGGGTTGGGAGCTGTCCCCCCTCCCTAGCATTGGCTTGTGCACAAATTTACTCAGTGCCCACAGGCAGGCAGGGAAGGAAAATCTCTGCTTTGGCACGAGCCGATGCCATCTATTGTTGCCTGCACATAGCCAAGGAGCATCCTGACCGCAAGACCTGACTCAACAAGTCTGGCAGGATGCCCGGCCCTGCGGAGCTGCAGGGGCTTCACCTGCACATGAAGCAAGTCTTGGGACATACCGGGGCTAGAAGGCTGGCCAAAGAGCATCCCCTGCATCCCCTGGAGAAACAGTGCGCGGAGGGGGCGTGTGGGGTCAGAAAAAGCAGAAGAGAGTCACTACCGAGGGTGGCTCTGGAGAGGGATGGCAGCTCTGGGTCTTGGCAGCGCAGCCACGTGTTGCTGAGTGCAGGGCAGGCTGGCCCAGCACACATCTGTCAGAGCGGTCAGCACTGCTCTGACATCCTGGCTGTGGGAGCTCTGGCGTGCTGGGCAGACCCCAGTTCTGCAGAACCTTTCCCACAAGGGAGCCCAACCTCTGGATTTGATCTCGTTTTTTACAGTGCGTGGACAGCTCAGAGCTGCTGACGCTGCTGCTTCACGCCCTTGCCAAGCCGTAGTTGGAACAGTGACACATCACCTCAGGCTCCCCCTGGAAGAGTTTCATGCAAGAGGTCATCGCCCAGCCCTTACCTGCTGCTGCTTCAGGAAATCCAGGGCAATCTGCATGTTTTGGAGCCTGTGGAAATGCATGTGGCCCTTCTCGCATGGCTGCAAAACAAGGGGTAGTGGCTTAGTGGTGGGGGTGCTCATTAAGTGGGTGTGGGTCTGGGCTGGCAGCACTCGCATGCAAGGCACCCGGCACTGTGCTCCCCATGCCCCATCATGCACACCCTGTGCTTGGTCCGGTGGTGGAAATTTCTAGCCCTCCGAAAATGGACCAAAAAGGTCCTTGGCAGGGCCTAGGGGTGGGAAGCCTCTGAGATATCAAGCTGCTCTGATCCCCTCTGCGAGATGCTGCTCTGTGAGATGCTGCTGCCTTTGATGGGAGCCCCAGAGCCAAGGATGCTCTGTGCCTGGCTCGTGGCATCGGCACTGCAGAGAAAGGCTCTGACCCTGTAGCTCCTCTTGGGCTTGTTGCGGGGCAGCTGGGAAAAGCTCCTGCATAGGAGCACGCAGCCTGTTTCCTTCTCCTGCCCCAGCCAAAGGGCCTCAGCTCCATGGGGGACAATGCTCGGCCCTGTTGGAGTTCCCGGGCTGCAGACCCAGCCTGGAGCTGCCTTGTCCCCCTGTCCTGGCTGTGCTTGAAGTTGGTGCCTGGCACGTCTCCATGCAGTGCTGGGGTGGGGGACATGCTCGCAAACTGGTGCCTCGCATGCCCCAGTCACAGGGCGGCACTGCACGGATGTTCTGGGTAGCAGGAAGGTGGCACCGGGTGTCCAGGAGCCCAGAGCATCCGAGGGTGCCTGCGGGGCTGCACTGCCTCTGAGGTGACTCAACCTACTGCATCACCATCCTCTTCCTCCTCGCACTCCTTGCTGCTTGCACGGAGGCAGGATGGCGCTCTCACCAGACGAAGGCTCCTCACACCCGATGGCTCTTTTTGCTAAGGAGCAAGGCATGGACAACACCGACAGGGACGCACCACACAGGGAGACAGAATGGAAACTAAAATGCAGCACCAGGTAGTGGAAAACGCAGCAGAAAATGGCGTGCCCTGGTGGAGGATGGGATGAAGGGCAGCTGGCTCTCCTGGATACCACGAGCACCTGCCAGGAGGAGCTGGATTTGGGAGGAATGAGCTGGATGGCAGGCACCAACCTCCAGGTGGTGGGGCAAACCAGAACTACCTGCTTGCTACAACCCAGCATTTCCTCAGCACCTAGGGCAATTTCCAGGCCCCCAAGGCTGTCCCACCTCCTCTTGTGCAAAGGGGCCTTAAAGGGGAGACATTTCCCAAAGCTTTGAAAGCCAAAGAGAAGAGAAGGAGGCTGCCTGGATCACAGGCATCTAAATCCAGATTTGGAACACCCACCAGCTCTGATTTGCTATCTTGGGAAGGTAACAGAGTGAGTTAGCAGATCTTTGCCCAGATCTGATTTTAAGGGAAAACCCAGTAATTCCTGCTGTGCTGCAGTGTTGCACCAATAAGGAACTTCCAAGCACTAACAAATATAATAGTCTGAAAAGGAGGAGGAGGAGGAGAAGGGAAGGGCATGCTACTACGTTCAAGATGCAAAAAGAGATGTTTGTGCACCATACAACGACTGATTCCCCAAATCCTACTCACTCTGTAGATGTCAAATCAGAGCAGGTTGGGGGTCCTACCAAGTACCAACCCTGAGTTCAGCTGCTAGGCAGAGGGGCAGGGGAGCAGCTCCCAGAGCTGTTAGTATTCATTATTTTAAATATATAGAAAAGCACAGAAAGGAAAGGCTTGCAAGGCCTCCCAGAACGAGGGGCCTACCCAGGGCAACAGAAAATGACAACTGCACATTTTAGTGGTATCCAAGAAGTTACCATGAGGGACACACATCTAAATGAAAAATAAATGAAATAATTCATAAAACAAGAAAAACAGCCTCAAAAAAAGAGGAAAAAAGAAAAAACTATGGCATGAAAAACAACTGATGATCACTGCAATGCAACCAGGGTGGAAAGGGAAAATGGAGGAGGAGGAAAGGGATGGCAGCAGCCCCAGGAAGATGCCCAGACTCACCAGTTTCACCCTTGATAGGATGTCCAGGAGAGAAACCAAGTTGTGGCCGTCTTGCAAGTCTTTGTACAGGTCGTTCATGTGCTTACGCACCTGGGGAGATGGCGAGGACAGGGGCTCAGTGCTGCACCGTTATTCCAGAATTCTTGCTGAGGAAAATGGCTACCAGCTCCTGAGATGACCCAGCAGAAGCCGCTGCCGGTTTGGGATGTGCAACCAGAGCCCTGTTAAAGCACTCATGCTCAGGCAGCCCCGCAGGGCTTAGCAAAAGGGGTAGCACAGGCCTGAAGCTACACAGCAATTTAAGGACCTCACTTTAATACTATTTCCCCCTTAAAAAATACAATTTGGCATTTAGCTTCTGTTTAAGAGCAGAGGGTATTTCCACAGGGCTGCATGGGTGCACAAGCAGTGATCTCCTTTTGCAGCATGCCTGGGAAGCTCTCCTAGGAGTACGGAACCTCTGCGCTGGCTCTTCCTCGAACAAATCCAGGCTTTTCTGCAGCTAGCACCAGCCCTGATGCTCCCCCAGGTGCCTGGCCCTGTCAGCCCCCCTTGCCTTCCTAAGATCCTTTCCAAGATCTGCCCCGCAAGCAGTGGGGCAAAGATGGATGCAAAATGCAACTGTGCGACCCACAATGAACACATTAAGGGTTTTTTGTTGGTTTTTTTTTTTCCCCAAAATGGAGAATTACTTTTCAAATGGGGAATTAAAGCACCTGCTGGTTGAGCAGGAAATGCAGGAGGGCCCTGACGGCGCTAATCCCCTTGGCTGCCACTGACCAGCAGCCCCGCGTTAAAGGGTGTAGAGGGGTCTCTTACCTTCATCAAGCACTTATTGAAACATTTAGTGAAGGTTTTCTTATGGAACCATTCCAGTTTATCTGTTACGAGAGCACAAGGACAAATCTCAGGGACACTGAGCCCAGGGCATACTGCACGAAAGTGTGCAGGGCCGTGAGGCCATGTATGCACGGAGGCCCAAGGAGGTTGCATGAAACCTCGCAGGGCCCCCGGGGCCACATGCGCAGAGGCCAGGGGAGGCCGCATGAAAGCCCGCAGGGACCACAGGGCCACGTCTGCACAGAGGCCTGGAGAGGCCTCACGAAAGCCTGCAGGGCCCCTGGGGCCACGTGGGCAAGGAGGCCTGGGGAGGCCGCATGAAAGCCAGCAGGCTCCCTGGAGTCACATGCGCACAGAGGCCCGAGGTGGCCTCACGAAAGCCCACAGGGCCCCCGGGGGCAGAGTCCTAGGGAGGTCGCACAAAAGCTCGCAGGGCTCCTGGGCCACATCCACATGGAAGCCCAGGGCCACATCCACATGGAAGCCCAGAGAGGCCACATGAAAGCTCATGTGGCTCCAGGGACCACGTGCACCTGGAGCCCCGCGCAGGATACACAAAAGCCTGCAGAGCCCCAGGGTGACTTGTGCAAGGAGGCGCAGGGAGCCCACACTAATGCCCTCAGGGACCCTGGACCACATGCGCGCAGAGGCCTGGGGAGGCTGCACGAAAGCCCACAGTGCCCTGGAGGACACGTGCGCACAGAGACCCGGTGAGTTTGCATGAAAGCCCTCAGGGCTGGAGGAACAACGTGCGCATGGAAGCCCAGGGAGATCGCACAAAAGCTAGCAGAGCACCTAGGGCTATATATGCACAGAGATCCGAAAGGACACATGAAAGCCCACAGGGCTCCTGGGACAACGTGCACATGGAGGCTCGGCAAGATTGCACAAAAGCCCGTGGGGTGCCTGGGGCAATGTCCGCACGGAGACTCAGGGAGGCCGCATGAAAGTCCTCAGGAAGCCCAGGCCCATGTGCACAGAGAAGCCAGGGGAGGTGACACTTAAGACCTCAGGGCTCCCTAGGATACATGAGCTTGGAGGCCCTGGGAGGCTACCCGAATGCCCACAGAGCTCCCGGACCCATGGTTTCACAGAGGACCGGAGTGGCCACATGAAAGCCCGCAGTGCCCTCAAGGACACATGTGCTCGGAGACCTGGGGTGGCTGCACAAAATCTCTCAGGGCCTGAGGAACAACATGCACATGGAGGCCTAGGGAGACCGCACAAAAGTTTACAGGGACCTGAGGCTACATGCGCCCAGAGTGCTGGGTAGGTCGCATGAAAGCGCGTAGGGCCTCCGGGGCCATGGGTGTACAGAGGCCTGGGAGGCCACATGAAAGCCTACAGGGCTCCTGGAGCAAAGTGCGCATGGAGGCTCGAGGAATTTGCACAAAAGCCCGTCGGGCCCCTGGGCGGTGTGCGCACAGAGGACCGAGGAGACCACATGAAAGACCTCAGGAACCCCAGGCCCACGTCTGCATGGAAGCTAGGGGAGGTGGCACGTAAGCCTGCAGGGCTCCCTAGGATACATGTTCATGGAGGCCCCGGGAGGCCACATGAATGCCCGCAGATCCTCTGGGCCCATGGTTGCATGGAGGCCCAGGGTTGCTGCACAAATACCTGCAGGGCCCCCAGGGCCCATGTGTGCATGGAGGCCCGTGGAGGCCGCACAAAATCCTGCAGTACCCTCAAGCACATGTGTCCTTGGAGACCTAGGGAGGCTGCATGAAAGCCCTCAGTGCCTGAGGAACAACGTGCACTTAGAGGCCGTGGGAGACCACACAAAAGCTCACAGGGCCCCTGGGGCTACATTTGCGCAGAGTGCTGGGGAGGTCACATGAAAGTGCACAGGGCCCCCGGGGCCACATGCGCACCAATGCTTGGGGAGGCAGCATGAAATCCTGCAGGGCTCCCGGAGACACGTGTGCATGGAGGTCCAGGGAGGCTGCACAAGTGGCCACAGAGCTCCAGGGGCCTCGGGAGCCTGGGGAGGCTGCACGACAAGTCGCAGGTTCCCTGGGGCCATGTCTGCACGGAGGTCCAGAGAGGCCGCATGAAAGCCCGCAGTGCCCCCAGGGCCCCGTGCGCACGGAGGCCCGGGGAGGTCGCACGAAAGGCCATAGGGCCTCTGATGCCAGGTGTGCATGAAAGCCCAGGGAGGCCACATGAAAGCCTGCAGGGATCCAGGACAAAGTGTGCACAGATGCCCGGGGAGCACGAAAGCGTGCAGGGCTCTTAGGGCCATGTGTGCCTGGAAGCCCAAGAAGGACGCACGAAAGCATGCAGGTTCCCCAGGGCCACGTCCACACAGAGACCCCGGGAGGTCGCACGAAAGACTGCAGTGCCCTGTGGCCACATGTGCACAGAGGTTCGGTGAGGCTGCACGAAAGACTGCAGGACCTCTGGGGACATGTGCACACGGACGCCCGAGGAGGCCACACCAAAGCCCGCAGGGCCCCTGGGACCACATGCACATGGAGGACTGGGCAGGCAGCACAAAAGCTCACACGGCCCCGGGATCAGGCGTGAATGCCAGCCCAGGAAGACCGCTCGAAAGCGTGAAGGGGCCCTGGGGCCAGGCGAGCACAGATGCCTCTGCGGCAGGGAAACCACACGAAATCCCGCAGGACCCCCGAGGCCATGTGTGCATGGAGGCCTGGGAAGGCTGCATGAAAGCCCGCAGTGTCCTCATGTCCACATAGGCATGGAGGTCTGAGGAGGACACACTAATGCCCGCTGTGCTACCGGGGCCAGCTGCACCTGGAGGACCGGGGAGGCTGTCCAGAAGTCCCCAGGGACCCCAGTGCCACGTGCTCATGAAGACCCAGGGAGGCCGCACGAAAGCCTGTAAGGCTCCCAAGGCCATGTGTGCATGAAGGCCTGGGGAGGCCACACGAAATTGCGCAGGGCTCATAGGGACATGTGCACACGGAGGCCCGGGAAGGCTGCATGAAAGCCCGCGGAGCCCCTGGGTCCATGTGTGCACGGAGGCCTGGAGAGGCCACATGAAAGCCCACAGGGCCCCTGGGTACTGCCTGCAGGGACACTGGTGCCACGTGTGCAGAGAGGCCTGAGGAGGCCGCATGAAAGCTCACAGGGCCCTTGATGCCAGGTGTGCATGAAAGCCCAGGGAGGCCACATGAAAGCCCAGGACAGGGTGCGCACAGAGGCTCGGGGAAGCCGCACGAAAACATGCAGGGCTCCCAGGGCCACATGTGCACAGAAGCCCAAAGAGGATGCACAAAAGCGTGCAGGGTCCCGGGGAAATGTGCACACGGAGGCCCAGGGAGGCCACACAAAGCACACAGGGCCCCCAGAATCAGGTGGCAACGGTGGTCCGGGGAGACCACTCGAAAGTATGAAGTGTCCCCAGGTTCACATGCGTCTGGGGCCCAGGGAGGATGAATGAATGCCCGCAGTGCTGCCAGGGCCAGCTGCGCATGGAGGCCTGGAGGACCTTTGGGACCTTTGGGACCTCGTGCATATGGAGTCCCTCGGAGGCCACACGAAGGCCCGCAGGCCCCCAAGGCCACGTGCGCACGGAGGCTGGGGAAGGCCACATGATAGCCCACAAGGCTCCCGGGCCCAGATGCGCATGGAGGCCCAAGGAGGCCGCAAGAAAGCACGCAGGAACCCCGGTGCCATGTAGGCACGGAGGCCCAAGGAGGGAGCATGAAACTCGCAGGGCCTTCGGTGCCACGTGCGCATGGAGGCCTAGGGGAACCGGAGGAAAGGCCGCAGATCTCCCGGGGCCTCGTATGAACTGAGGCCTGAGGAGGGGGCATGAGGTCTCCAGGTCCGTTGTTGCCATGTGCACACGGAGGTCCAGGGAGGACACACGATAGCCTGCAGGGCCTCGGGAACCAGCTGCGCATGGATGCCTGAGGAGGCCAGAGGAAAGCATGCAGTACCCCTGATACCAAATGCACACAAAAGCCCGTGGAGTCCGCATGAAAGCCCACAAGGACACAAGGCAATGTGCACACAGATGTCTGAGGAGGATGCCTCTGGGGCCATCTGTGCACGGAGGTCCTTGGAGGCATCACAAAAGCACACAGGTCCTGCAGGGCCAGCTGTGTGCAGAGGCCCGGGAAGACCACACAAAGTCCACAACGCCCCCAAGGCCAAGTGCGCACGGAGGCCCAGGGAGGCCACATGAAAGCCAGGAATGCCCTCAGATACATGTGCACACAGAGGTCTAGGGAGGCCGCACGAAAACCCGCAGGGCCTCCAGGTACATGTGCGCACGGAGGCCCAGGAAGGCCGCACGAAAGCCTGCAGCCCCTGGGTACAGGTGTGCATGGAGGACCAGGGAGGCCGCATGAATGGCTGCAGTGCCCTCCAGGCTCCGTTCGCATGGAGGCCCAGGGAAGAAGCACGAAAGACCGCAGAATCAACAGGGCAAGCTGCACACGGAGACCTGGGGAGGCCACAGGAATGTCCACTGGGCCCCCAGGGCCAGCTGCTCACGGAGGCATGGGGAGGCCACTCAAAGCTCACAGGGCCTCCGGGTACATGTGCACATGGAGGACCAGGGAGTCCACACAAAAGCCTGCAGGGTCCACAGGGCCAAGTGGGCCCTGAGGCCAGGAGAGGCCGCATGAAAGCCCGTAGTGCCCCCAGGGTCATGTGTGCATGGAGGCCCAAGCAGGCTGCATGAAAGCCCAAAGGGCCCCCGGACCTGTCTGCGCATGGAGGCCCGAGGAAGTCCTACAAAAACCTGCAGGGCCCCCAGGGCTGGCTGCGCACAAAGGCCCAGCAATGCCACACGAAATCC
The DNA here is from genome assembly GCA_032273925.1 of Rhynchotus rufescens. NCBI lineage: Eukaryota > Metazoa > Chordata > Aves > Tinamiformes > Tinamidae > Rhynchotus > Rhynchotus rufescens. Next base: position 10,967 of record JAVCKT010064506.1, read on the forward strand.
CACAGGGTTGCCGGGGCCAGGTGCTCACGGAAACCCGGGGAGGCCGCCTGAAAGTCCTGAGGGGCCCAGGCCCACGTGTGCACAGAGACCTGGAGAGGCTGCATGACTTTCTGTTGCAAGCCAGCAGAGACTGCGAGGCCAGCTTCGCCCGCAGGCAGGGGAGGGTGCATGAAAGCCCACAGGGCCCCAGGTATATGTGCTCACAGAGACCCGGGGAGACCACTCGCAAGTCAGTAGTGCCCGTGGGCCACGTGCGCACTGAGGCCTAGGGAGACTGAACAAAAGACCGCAGGGCCTGGGGGGCTAGCTGCACACCGAGGCCCAGAGAGGAGGCATGAAAGACCGCACTGTCCCCGGGGCCACGGGTGCATGGGTGTTCAGGGAGGCCGCATAAAAGCCCAGAGGTCCCTGGGTTTATATGTGCACAGAGGCCAAGGGAATCCGATCGAAAGCCCGAAAGGCCCAGGAGGCCAGCTGTGCACCTAGGCCTGCGGAGGCCGCATGAAAGCCTGCAGTTCTCACTGGGCCATTTGTGCACAGAGGCACAGGGAGGCTTCATGAAAGCCCACAGGGCTGTGGGGCCCGCTGCGCAAAGAGGCCCGAGGAAACAGCAGGAAATCACGAAGGGCCCCCAGGGGCAACTGCGAACGAGGCCCGGGGAGGCCGTACAAAAGCCTGTAGGGTGCAGGAAGCCAGCTGCGCACAGAGGCCCGGGGAGGCCGTACGAAACCCCAGAGGACGTGGGTGGCCAGCTGCGTAAGGAGGCGTAAGGAGGCCGTGTCAATGCCTGGGGAGGCCACACGAATTCCTGGAGGATGTGGGTGACCAGTTAAGCACGGATGTCCAGGGTGGCTGCACAAATGTCTGGATGGCGCCGGGGTCAGCTGCACACAGAGACCCGGGGAGGCCATACGAAAGCCTGGAGGGTGTGGGAGGCAAAATGTGTATGGAGGCCCGGAGAGAGTGCACGAAAGCTTGGAGGGCCCGGGGGGCCAGCTGTGTACGGAGATCTGGGGAGGCTGCATGAAAGCCTGTAGAGCGCAAAGGGTCAGCTGCACAGGGAAACGTGGGGTGGCCACAAAAATGCCATGAGGGCACTGGGGGCAAACTGCGCACGGAAGCCTGGGGAGAGCACATAAAAGCCCGCAGGGCGCGGGGGGCAGCTGTGAACAGAGACGCGGGAAGACTGTACGAATGCCTGGAGGACGCGGGGTGCCAGCTGTGCACAGAGGCCCTGGGAGGGCGTACGAATGCCTGGAGAGTGCGAGGGCAAAGTGTGCACGGAGTCCCATGGAGGCTGCACGAAGGCTTGGAGGACGTGTGGACCAGCTATGCACGGAGGCCTGCGGAGGCCGCAAGAAAGCCTGTAGGGTGTGGGGGGCCAGCTGCGCACAGAGGTCCAGGAAGGCCGCACCAAAGCCTGGAGGGCTTGGGGACCACTTGCGCATGGCGTCCCGGGGAGGCCACATGAAAGCCTGTAGGGTGCGGGGGTCCTGCTTTGCACGTAGGCCTGGGAGGCTGCACGAAAGCCCAGAGGGTGTGGGGTGCCAGCTGCGCACATAGGTACGGGGAAGCTACATGAAATACTACAGAGCATGAGGGCAGCTATGCACGAAGTCCTGGGAGGCCGCATGGAAGCCTGGAGGACGCGGGGGGCCAGCTGTGCAGAGAGGTCCGGGGAAGCCGCACGAAAGCCGATAGGGCCTGAGAGGCCAGCTGTGCACAGAGGGCCTGGGAGCACGCACAAATACCTGGAGGGCGCGGGGGGCCAGCTGTGCATGGAAGCCTGGGGAGGCCACACAAAAGTCTGGAGGATGCGGGGGACTAGCTGTGCATGGAGGCCCAGGGTGGCCATACCAAATCCCAGAGGGCACTGAGGGCCAGCTGTGCATGGAGGCCGCAGGAAAGCTGTGAGGGTGTGGAGGGTTCGCTGCGCACGGAGACCTGGAGAGGGCACACAAAAGCCCGGAGGGTGCAGGCTCCTAGCTGCCCACAGAGGCCCGAGGAGTCCAAACTAATGCCAGGAGAGCGAGAAGGGCCAGCTGCGCACAGAGGCCCGGGGAGGCCACACAAAGGCCCGGAGGACGCAGGAGGACAGCTACGCACGAAGGCCAGGGGAGGCCGCACCAAAGCCCGGAGGTTACAGGGGCCCAGCTCTGCATGGAGGTCAGGGGAGCACGCACCAAAGCCTGAAGGAAGTGGTAGGCAAACTGTGTGTGGAGGCCCAGGGAAGCCACACGAACGCCTGGAGGACGTACAAGGCCAGCTGCGCACGGAGGCCCGGGGAGGCCGCACCAAAGCCCGGAGGTCACAGGGACCTAGAAGCGCATGGAGGACCAGGGAGGCCTCACGAAAGCCTGGAGTGTGCGGGGGGCCAGCTGTGCAGGGAGGCCCGGGGAAGCCACATGAAAGCCCAGAGGGCGCAGGGGGATGGCTGCGCATGGAGGCCCAGGGAGGCTGCACGAAAGCCCTTAGGACATGGGAAGCAAGCTGCGCAAGGAGGCCAGGGTAGGATACACGAATGCCTGAAAAGCACAGGGGGCCAGCTGCACATGGAGGCCCGGCGAGGACGCAGGAAAGCCCGGAGGGCTCGGCGGGCCAGCTGCGCATGGGGGACTGGTGAGGCCGCACGAAGGACCGAAGGGCGCGGGAAGCCAGCTGCGCACGGAGGCCCGAGGAGGCCACACGAAACCCGTAGGGCACAGGGAACCAGCTGCACACGGAGGCCCAGGGAGGCCGCACAAAAGCCCTTAGGACATGGGGGGCCAGCTGCGCACGGAGGCTTGGAGAGGCTGGATGAATGTCCGGAGAGCGCGGCGGGCAAACTGTGCACGGAGACCTGGGGAGGCTGTATGGAGGCCCGGAGAGTTTGGAGGGCAAGCTGCACACGGAGGCCCAAGGAGGCTGCACGAAAGCCCAGAGGGCGCAGGGGGCCAGCTGCACACAGAGGTGCATGGAGGCTGCACAAAAGCCCAGTGAATGCAGGGGGCTGGCTTTGCTCAGAGGACCTTGGAGGCCGCACAAAAGCCAGGACGGCGCGAGGCCCCAGCTGCGCATGGAGACCCAGGGAGGTTGCAGGAAAGCAAGGAAAACGCGGGGGGCCATCTGCGCACGGAGGCCTGGGGTGGCTGCATGAAAGCCAGAGGGCTTGGGGTCCAGCTGTGCACGGAGGCCTGGGGAAGCCACACTAAAGCCAGGAGGGCAGGGGGCTTATCTGTGCATGGAGGCCCGGGGAGGCCGCACCAAAGCCCGAAGGACTCGGGGGGAGAGCTGCACATGGAGGCCAGGGAAGCCGCATGAAGGCCCGGAGGGCATGGGTGTCCAGCTGCACACCGAGGCCTGCACAGGACGCTAGAAAGACCATAGAGCATGGAAAGACAGCTGCGCACGGAGGCTGGGGGAGGGCACACAAATTCCGAAGTGCATGGGGGACGAGCTGCACACGGGGGCCTGGGGAGGCTGCACAAAAGCCCGGAGGGTACGGAGTTCCAGCTGTGCACGGAGGCCTGGAGAGGCTGCACAAAAGCCCGGAGGGCGCAAGGGGCCTACTGCGCATGGAGGCCCAGGGAGGCCGCATGAAAGTCCGCACGAAAGTCCGCACAGTGCAAGGTGCCAGATGTGCACGGAGGCACACGGAGGCTGCACCAAAGCTCAGAGGGCCCGGGGGCCAACTGTGCATGTAAGTCTTGGGAGGCCACATGGAAGTGCGGAGGATGCAGGGGACTATCTGTACACGGAGGCCTGGGGAGGCTGCACGAAAGCCCGTATGGCGCGGGTCGCCACCTGTACACGCAGGGCTGGGGAGGCCAAACAAAAGCCTTGAGGGTGCGGGGGGCCAGCTGCACACAGAGGCTCTCGGAGGCCACATGAATTTTCGGAGGGCCCAGGGGCCCAGCTGAGCACGGAGGCCCAGGGAGGTCGCACAAAAGCCCGGAGGGCACAGGATGCCAGCTACACACGGATTCCCGGGGAGGACACATGAAAGCCTAGAGGACGCTTGGGGCCAGCAGCACACAGAGGCCTGGGCAGGCTGCACGAATGCCCGGAGGGTGCAGTGGGCCAGCTGTGCACGGAGGCCTTAAGAGGCCGAACGAATGACCGGAGGACGCGGGGGACCAGCTGTGCACAGAGACCTGGGGAGGCCGGGCGAATGCCCGGAGGACGCGGGGGGCCAGCTGTGCACGGAGGCCTGAGGAGTCCGAAAGGCCTGGAGGCACGGGGAGCAAGCTGCGCACGGAGGCCCAGGGGAGCCAAACGAATGCCCATAGGGCGCAGTGGGCGAGCTGCACAAGGAGGTCAGGGGAGGCCGCACGAACCCCCAAGAAAGCGGGCGGCCAGCTGCACACGGAGGTCCAGGGAGGCAGCATGAATGCCTGGAGGGCACAAGGTGCCAGCTGCACACAGAGGCTGGGGGAGGAAGCACGAAAGCCAAGAGGCCCCGGGGACAAGCTGCGCATGGAGGCCCTGGGAGTCTGCACATAATGTTGGAGGGTGCAGCGGGCCAGCTGTGCACGGAGGCGCGGGGAGGCTGCACAAAAGCCTGGAGGGCGCAGGCGGCCAGCTCCACATGGAGGCCCAGGGAGGCCACACGAATGCCCAGAGGGTGCGGTGGTCCAGCTGCACACGGAGGCCCAGGGAGGATGCACGAATGCCCAGAGGATGCCGTGGTCCAGCTGCACACGAAGACCCCGGGAGGACGCACGAAAGCCTGGAGGGTGCGGGGGGGCATCTCTGCATGGAGGCCCGGGGAGGCCGCACGAAAGCCTGGAGGGCACAGAGATCTAGCTTTGCACAGAGGCCTGGAGAGGCTGCATGAAATCCCAGAGAGTTTGAGGGGGCCAACTGCAAATGGAGGCCCGGGTAGGCCGCTCGAATGC
>JAVCKT010064574.1:0-15837 GCA_032273925.1 Rhynchotus rufescens
GTCTGATATTGTCATTAGGTTTCTGAGTGCTTAAGACTTAGGAATCATTTCCCCTGTTCTTGAAGGGCTGTCAAGGGACGGGCTGCCAGTTCAGACTGCTGGTGTTGAAGTCGCAATTCTCCCCCTGTCACGGTGACTATATTTCCAGGTGATTTTTCTTCAGACTAAATATATGAAGAATACCAAAGGAACACATGCTTTCTTCTTCGTTGCACTTCACAACAGAATTTGGAGGCCTCGGCTGTATTTTGACAAACGGCTGTATTGTTACAGGTTGCTCTATTAATACTTTTCTCCCGTGGGTTTGTTAGGTGTGTGACATAGCAGGGGGGTTCCTACTCCTCCCAGTGACTACTGCACGCTGCATCAAGCCTGTGTCTATGGTTTAATTGCAAAACTCTGCATTCCACTTCTGCGCCTAATCAGAGGCTTTAGTGGCAGGTTCGTTTTACTAGCAGGGCTGCATCTCCAACCAGGAGAATGAAGAGGAGCGGAACAGCTCCTGGAGGCTGCGCATCTCACTGAATATATGCAGCAGGGGCAATTCGAGTTATCTTCTGCAGGCTGAACACATTTTTTTCTTCTTCATGCATTCCAGAGCATGTGGGGGACTCAAAGAAGCAGCTCCTCAGAATCTCTGAGGCTGATGACTTCTTTATGAGATGCCTTAATGGGCTGGGGACAGTTGTGGAAGGAAAAGAGGGCACCTCATGGCTTTCAGCAGGCAGGCTACAGCAGGTAGTACCAACTGGAGGACTACAATCCTGCCCTTCTTCCCTGTCCTGCACCTTGTGCTCCCAAGGAGCCCGCAGGAGATGGACCAGGACATGGCCACCATGGCCAGGACATGGCCACCCAAGCCAATGTGCCTTCAGGACATACTGAGCAGCAGTATTAGCCCCAGGCAGGTCCTTCCAGCTAAGGAGTCCTTCCCACAACACCAGGAGGGGACTAACTGCTTCTCTCTTCTCCCATTCTGAGCAGTGTGGCCAGAGGAAGAGGTTATGGGACATGTACTGTGGAAATCCAGGCTTGATCCCTTGCTTTCTTGGGGCAGTGGGCGCCTGCAGCAATAATAAACTAAGTGGCCTTGTGGCAATGAACAGCACAGACTGCCTAAATGACGCATGGATGATAGAGTTTTGCTGTTTGGGTGTGTGGGTTGTTCGGAGCACTCCACAGCTGTAGCCAAAAATGACGGTTAGAGGGTGGTTTTGTGCCCTTTGAAGAAGTTTTGCAAATGCTACATGTTCATTGACGGGTGAAAACAAAATGACTGAGGTAATAAAAGACCTGGGAAAACATAAGGAATCAATATCTCTAAGGGTCCTTCACTGACTATGATGATGCTATATTTGAAGAATAGTGTTATGAGTTGATCCATATTACACTATAACACACTGTAAATAAGCACTTTACCCTCTTTTCCTCTTAAATTAAAGGCTTCATGTGTGCATGTGGGTGTTCAGGCAAATGTTGAATTCTTCTGTTCCTATCTTCTGTGAGATTTCTGTGATGTTTCAGTGTTTGTTATTTTTCTAAGTCACGCAGACACAGAGAAGGTATTATGAAGTAAAAATTCTCCATTCTTAATTTTTGTTATCTACTTAAATACGTTAACTGCAGTTATGTTTAAGCCTTGCTGTATGCCTGCATAATAAGCCTATCTGTGGCCATAATTCGCTTTAAACGAGGCTGCCAGGAAACAATCCATCTCGGGCAGCTCAGCCTTAGCATGGCCTGCAAAAGCAGCCGCAGGAAGAGGAGAAAGCAGCACCCGCGGCTGGGGCACGGACATATCTTTACAGTGAAGGGATGTTAAATAATGCCGGTTCTGCTTACCCTTTCACAGGATCACAGAGCGGTTAAGGTTGGAAGGGACCTCTAGAGATCATCTAGTCCAACCCCCTGCTCCAGCAGGGACACCCAGAGCACGGGGCACAGGGCGGCATCCGGGCGGGTTGGGGAGATCTCCAGAGAAGGAGACTCCACAGCCTCCCTGGGCAGCCTGTGCCAGGGCTCTGTCGCCCTCACAGGGAAGAAGTTCTTCCTCACATGGACATGGAGCTGCCTGTGTTGCAACTTGCACCCATTGCCCCTTGTCCTGTCACTGGCCACTGCTGAGAAAAGCTGGACCCCTTTGTCCCTACATTCCCCCTTCAGGTACTTATACACATTAATTAGACCCCCTCTCAACCTTCTTTTCTCCAGAGAAAACAGGCCCAACTCACTCAGTCTCTCCTCCTACGAGAGATGTTCCTTTATCATCTTGGTGATTCCAAGTGTATTCCGAGTGTACACTCCCAGTGTACGTTAATGGACGTCACTTGAGCAAGGCAACTCTTTCTCCCTCACCCCCTCAAACGATGTTGATCCATGTCCCATCGCGAGCACACATCGCTCTCTGCTCGGAAGGGAAGGAGCTACAAATCAAGAATCATGTTCTGAACCACTATGCCAGCCTAGCTGGAAAGCAGAGTGCTGAGCCTAGCTGTTATCAGGGCACGACTGGAACAGAAATGTCAGTTCCCTTAAGACTCCACGGAAGAGGGAACGGTATGAAATGTATTTGCTGGAGCAGGTCTTCCACTCAAGTCAAATGGACTAAGAGTCTGGAAGTCCGGAGCCAATGACATTTGGTCAAACTGATACAGAAAGAGAAAAATGAGGCTTCTTCTGGAGAGCTGTAGTTGGCTCAGAAACTGCAATTTGAATTCTTTTACTGAATTGGACTCAATACCAATAAAAAGAGATTAGATTGTCTTTTTTTTTTTGTCATCTAAATAATATTTTCCATGTTTTCCCAGCTATAGCTTCCCTCCTGCTTTCTTTCTTCTTTGAACTACACATTGATGTACAATTCACTACCATAACTATTATCCTTAAGAGTATTGTCAAAATATACAGCTATTTTACTACTGCCTACTGCTTGCCTTTGTTGTCATTAGCAATCTTCATTTAATAAAATGCTTTTATCGAAAATGATTTTCCTGTAGGACTTCTACTTTTCCCTGGAAAAAAGACATTAAAATTAATTTGTTTTCACTTGGTCTGTCTTGAGTGAATACAGCAAGAACAAAAAAAGAAGCGAGAAACCCCAAAGAGAAAGCAATGTAAGAAGAAATGACTCTGCTCTAAGTAGGATATATATATATATATATATAGGGTTTGTTTTCCACTTCTGAAGGCAAAACATGATTGAAGTATTGCAGAAAACACCACATTGTAAACACGCTGTTATGCACTAGGAGGATGCTTCCTTTCTCCATAGTTCCCTGTGGCTTTTTTTTATGGGATGAAATGTAAGTAATTTATGAATAAAAATTTGATCCAAAAGACAGGGAGGTTTCATGAGATTTTCCTGCTAAAAATGCATCAGACTCTCTACTGATGCTATGCATTTCAGCATCCCTCCTAAATAACTGCCACTCTCTGTTTCTCTTGCACATCTTTCATATATGTAGTCTCTGCAGTTTTGCCTGAAATCTTGTTGGAAGAGGTTATTACGGATACCAGAGGAGGACTGGGGCATTTCAGCTGCCCTGTTACATAACGAACAACAAAAAAACTAAATAGGAGATCAAAGTTTCAGAGAAAAAAACACTAGGTGAAAAGATACTCTGATTCTTCGCTGCTGTGTTCGGAGGCTGGTGATTTTCCCAAACAAGAAGCTGAGCCACGAGCGATACAGGGCTGATGGGCATTCCGTGCGCAGGAGCAGCTACGCTGGCCCCAGCCTCCCCCAGGACACGCTAGTGTATATGCATTCCAAAACGTCTGGGATCCATTTCATGGAGATCCTGGATCCTCTTCCTAATGAAAGCTGTCAAGCTCAAAGGTACATTTTATGACTATGCCAGCTGCCTCCTGTGCAATATCTGTCGGATAGAGGAAGGCATATTGAAAAGGAGATTCAATATTATGCCAAGGAATCCAAGAGTGCCGGCATTTTGTATTCGTACAGGAGCAGGGACAAGAGCACTTTACGGAGGCAACGAAGCTGGTGGAGGGGCTGGAGCAGAGACTTTATGAGGAGCGGCTGAGGGAGCTGGGGCTGTTTAGTGTGGAGAAGAGGAGGCTCTGGGGAGACCTTATTGCTCTCCACAGCTACCTGGAAAGAGGTTGTAGTGAGGTGGGGGTTGGTCCCTTCTCCACAATAACTGTGGATAGGACAAGAGGAAATGGCCTCAAGTTGCGCCAGGGGAGGTTCAGGTTAGGAAGGATTTCTCCATGGAAAGAGTGGTAGAGCACTGGTACAGGCTGTCCAGGGAATGGTGGAGTCACCATTTCTGGCAGTGCTCAGGAAACGTTTGGATGAGGTGCTTAGGGACGTGGTTTAGCAGCAGTGGTGGTGTTGGGCTTACGGTTGGACTCGATCATCTTGAAAGTCTTCTCCAACCATACGATTCTGTGATTCTGTGACTGGAGAATCACATGAAGATACAAAGAGCATCAGGAAATGCAGAACCGTCCACTGGGAAGTGTCTGCAGGAAAGGATTGCATGCCCTGCAATGAGCCTTTCTTGATTTTTTTTTTCTTGCTCCCTTTCTTCTTCCTTCCTCTCTCCCTGTTTCTTTTTTTAAAGAAAACATATGGCAAAAACTGAAAATGAAGTATTTTATCTGAAATCACAATCTCTGCTAGCACAATAACCTAAGTGACAGCTCTGCTAGTGACCACTGCACAAGTGCTCCACGGGACTGGACTCATTTAGATGGAGCACATGGCCCGGGGTGCTGCACGAGCCGCTCTTTCCGGGTGGAGAGATGATATATTGTGGGAATTTCACGGTCTCATGCATCATGGAGTATGAAATACGGCAGGGGAGATCCACTCCATCTCTGAGAATAAGGACATTAAGCAACTGAAGTATGGCTCCTCGGAGACAGCACGATGGAGTATCAGAATTCAAACATTTGGGCTTCAGCTAACGATTTTGTTCATAAACTCTTTTTTTTTTCCTGTTAAAAACAGTTCTGGGAAAATAAATGCACACAGAGAAATTTAGATAAAATGGAAGAACATAATATAACATTGTGGTTGGCCTTTGGAATACACTTTGGAGATCTGGATCTGGAGATTTGGAGATCTGGAACATGCTTTGGATCTTGGATATGCATCTTCTCTTATTAACAAGGGAAATGTCAGTTCGATCAAAGAAAGGAGCGACTCTCCCCTCCAAGCCGCCCGTGAGAAACTCTCAGGAGATTTTCTGTTTGAAATTCAAATTTGGGTGTAAAACCACCCACTACATGAAGTGAACATGATTAAAATGACAGTTCCTTTTATTTTCCATTAAAACGTACTTTAAATGTTTACCTCTCCTTACTAGAAATGCAAATATAGGTGCATAATGCGGCACTGGGAAACCCGAGAGCAAAAAACCCACTGACCCAGTTTCACCATCTCAGTGGACTAAGATGCAAAAAAAAACCCCATCTCCCCTCCTCCAAACCTGCCAGGGCTCCCAAGCATAAAAAAAGTCGTAAAGTGAAAAAAAGAAGAGTAAATTCATGCAGAAAGCAAAGAAACGTAAATTCATGCAGAAAGCAGCAGTCGTGGGGGGATCTGTGCCTCTCTGTGACCCTAGATGAGTCAGATGGAGAGGGATTTTCAGCCAGGGATTTTTGCCCAGGGGAAGGGGAGGGCGGCCCAACCTGTGCGGCGTACGCACAGATTTGGGGCTGAGACCAGTTTGGGAGGCTCCTGACGGAGTCAGCAACGACTTCTACAAGCGAAAGAGCAGCCCAAGCTACTCCGGCCCTGTGCGAGGCGCCAACACCCAAGCACTCCCCAGCGAGAAGGAGGCGGCTCCTCGAGGAGGGAGGGAAGAAAGGAGAGCGCGAGGGCGGCCCTGCCTCTCCCTCTCCCCATTGGCGCCACAGCGCCTAACGGCCGCCGCGGCACGTTAACGGCTGCCGGGCGGGGCGGGGCCACGGCGGGCGCGGCGGCACCGCCCCCTGGCGGTGGGGGAGGCCGGGGGGGCGGGGCCGATTGTGGCGTCAGCGGCCGCTCTGTGACGTCACCGGCCGGTCTCCCGGCAACGGCGGCGCCGTGGGGCCGGCGAGGGGCGCGATGGCGGCGCTGCCGCCGCTGCCCGGGGCTGCCTTCGTGCGCAACGTGAGTGCGGGCGGCCCGTGCCGGGCGGCGAGCCGCAGGACCGGCTCTCTTTGTGTGTGTGTGTGTGTGTGGCGGGGGAGACACGTGTGCTTAAAAAGCATTTAAAGTTTTCATGTGTTTGCCTTTTTTTTTTTTTTTAAATTCATTATTACTTTAAACCTTCAGTTCCAGGCCTTTGCACACGCAGGGGATGAGGAGCAGGCTAGTGGGAGCTACATAAAACCGGGAAAACCTCCTCCCTTAGGTTAAAAGCACTAATGCTTCGCAAACGGGCGGGCCTGACAGGAGCTGCTGTGGGACACGGGAAGGCTCCTTGCGTCCCTTACCCAAGTGAAGTGGGGAGAGACCGGTGTGCTCGAATAAGCTGAAAAGTTCTACAAATCACGAAAAAAAACCCCAAAATAGAGGTGACAATGTGGTTTTCAGAGCTGCCATTACTCTTAAGTGCTCTTGGCAGTCTGTGAATATGTAAGAATGTTACTTTATATCACAGTATTTTTTATCACAGGCTGCAATAGCGTAAGAAATGATAAGCTTGCCATCGCTACTTCAGGCTCGTTCAGCAAAAATAGCTGGAAATTTGCTGAATAACATCTGTATTGTTAAATAGTACACAGGACAAAGAAGAATTTGGGCATGGCGCTGTGGCTGATGCCCGTGGGAAACAGATGCAACATGGCAGGCTTCCTTCGTAACCTTAAACAAAAATATCTGGGGGGTAGGGAATCTTGTTCTTGTGCTTTGCGCTCACCGTGAGCCCTTGGTTCTGCTGGGATCCACCTCAACACGGTGTTGCCCCAATGCCCCCGCACACGGGTCCTGCTGCAGCAGAAGCCCAGCCTGCAAGCAGTGAGGTTCTTTCAAGTGGCTCATTCCCCACAAACAGCAGCTCCTTAACTTAGGAGAAAAGCCTCCCGACGATCGCAGCCCTCATCTTTTTGTTGATAGACTCACAGCTGATTAGAAAATACGTATATGAAAGTTTGAGTCCTATTCCCACCCGATTTTCTACCCAGTTATAAATATTCCTCCCTTACCTGGGGTACTGAATCCAGTTGCTAGTCTGTCCTGTTCTCAGTTATTGTTTTTTTCCTTCCCAGAGAAGACTAGGGGATGCTGTAGAAGCACATGTGTTTCTCATGGGCAGCCTTTGCTAAGTCACCTCACTCTGTCTTGCTGAATTAAATTCTGAATTATAACAAACTGGCCACGCGGACTCACGAGCAACACAGAAATAGCTGTGTACCACAGCTGTGGGCTGGATGGAGGCAGAGAGTTCAGCTGTGTTATCCAGGACGTTGCTGTCCTCCAGACCTCACCTGACCTTACCTAATAGGGAGCTTACGGAGTGTCACGGAGCTGTCGCTCGAGCTCCACAGCAGCCAGGAGGTGGCTTTGTCTCCAGGATGTCTCTCCTCCTGGAAGGGTGACGCACTGCTTTGCTTCACGTGCTTGAGGAAAATTACCTGTGCATAGGGATGCGCAGCCTGTGCTGGATTACAGGCAGTCTTGTAACATATGTGTTTTAAGAACTGAAGGTATGAAAACAAAGGCACGGTTGTTACAAGACAGTGTTGCAAAACCATGGTTACCCTGTTGTTAGGGCGTTTGGGGAAATTCTAAAGTCCTATGCTATAAATATGTTGATTAGGAAAAAACCCACCCTGACAGTAATCAGAGCGTTGCCATCAGTGCCTCATATCACACGGGAGTAGTAACAGCCAAGTATTCCCTAAAGAAGGAAGGGCAGGGGACAGGCGGCTGCTTTCTCTATCAGTCCCTGGTTTATAGTTATGAGAGTGTATTCCACTGTAGCTCGTATCACTGTTCATATTACTGCTACAGTCTTCTTTTCTCTTCCCCTGGTGCCTCCACCTGTCTATTAGATAGGCCCACAAAGAAGAAGGGCCTCTAAAGAGAAGGAAGGCGGAGGAAGAGGTGGATATACCTGCTTTGTTTAGCTTGGAGATCCTTAATAAGGAGACCGTGGCATTCAGGAAAGAGAGCTCTGAGGTGGTTAGGAACAAGGAGCCCAACCTCGTGCAATAGGCAGTGACTTTGGCGAATGGGGATTGAAATGGGGATTGAAATGGCAAATGGAGATTGAAAATCCCATCATTCTCTTGGCACTCTCTTTCAGTTATTCTTTTGAGTGCTGCTGGCTGATCCTCTTTGCAATTCAGCAGCTTCCCCGAGTACAATATTATTGCTGTGGTTCTCTTTAATTCTGACAAAATATAACTGCTAGGGCCTCACAATTAATTAGAAACGAGGGTAATATACCAAGGTGAGAGTCACTTTTAAAATAGCTGGTTCCTACGGTAACATAACATGTTTCCTTCGTGCTAAATGAAGAGCAGGGATGAGGGTGAAGGCTCAGCGGAAACGTTGTTGTGTTCAGTGTTTGGTTTGAGGGGAGAGAAAAGAGTTATTGCCACCAGAAGGCATCTGAGGCATAAAATATTTACTGCCTACAAAGGGACTAAAAGGAACCTGACTCCTTCTTTCAAATCTCTCTTAAATCAAAATTACCGTAGTTGGGAAACGTACAGGTCTATCCATCAAATAACCTTCCTGCACTTTCTTTAAAATTGCCTTTCTTTGAATGCAAGTCCATAGATAACACACGTTACTGACGAGCCCACTGCAGCTTAACTAACATGTGGGCAATCAGAAGATTTAGCAATAGGGCAACCTGGCATAATCTCGGTGTTCACACATGGTTTAAACTCTTTATAATTCAGCAGTGTATTTGTCTGTTTATAAACAATATTTTGTGGATTACACACGTGAAAATGTGGTAACCTCTTGTGGACGCTGGAAAAGAGGCGAAGAGCAGCTGCTTTTCTTCTCTTCCTGCTACTGAAGGAGACCTAAGTGCTGCAGCAGGGCTTTGGTGATGCTGCAGTTGTGCAACAGCAAAATTCTTACCTTGGTCCATCCGAGTTATAGACATGTCACTGTTTGTCAGGACACACAGGTATGAATTGGGATAATGGTGCTTAATCCATTAAACTCTCTGGGGGAAACGTGGCCTGTAGTAGAGTTGCTCTATTGGTGCAAAAACACCCCAGTTTGTGCATTTGGAGCCTGTGCCAGATTAGGCCTGGCTCTGGTTGCAATACAATAGCACTGTCGCTTCCTTTGTTAGTGCTACACATCTGCCTTCTGTTGGGAAAGGGCAGCTCTCCCCTCCGATCTCAGGTTAATGTTCTTGCCTTATATCAGCAGCTAGTGGAGGTGACTGTATATCCACGTGGGTCACATTTCCTAGGTTCCAGCCGACCAGTGCATTCTTGTGCCTGAGGTTTGAAATCCCTGCGGGAGAGAGAAATCTTTCCAGCAGTTCTGTGCGGTATTTCTCAGAGAATGAGACAGTGAGTTTATAGACCTCAGGGGGAAAATACATGTTTGAAAATACCGTTTCTCTTGCGAACTTTAGTGACACAGCGCAAATTCCCCCTCTTCCCTGCTGATTTCTTGCATCACCTTGGAATTGCCCTCAGCTGTGCTACTGTCTCTGGGTTTCCTGGCTTCAGTATTCTCTGCTGCTCTGCAGTTATTGGTGCCAGAGTGGGACACGAGTTTTTCTCAACAACGTGCTTTCCAATATCTTCTAAATGGCCTCCCTCCTCTTCCTCACCCTCGCATTATCTCCTGAATCCTTTGCACAATCTCCTTAGCCTTGCTCGCTCTGATCCTTGTCCCTTAGCAGCTCCCAACCCCAACCCTTCCCGAGCTTTCCCCTGATGCTGCATTTCCAGCTCTTCCACGTATATCCTTATGTTGCCTTGTCTCAGGAAGCACTAGCCCAGGCAGGAAGAAAAAGCCGATATCCCTGCTGAGGGTTGTGGGCATCATTAATGTCACTGCATGTTCTTCTGAGACTTGTTAGAGTGGTAAAATACCACTTGCCTTTAAACATCCTGGAATCTCCCCAGGAAGCTGGAGGTCCTACACGGCTTGGAGGCTGGTGGGTTACACAAGACTTTTCACTAAGGACCTAAGGACTTTGGGAAAGATGCCACCTGTAAGATCCATGGGAGCGTCTGCTACTTGGCCCATCCGTGTGGCTGCTGCTGGGTGATCGGGGCTTTCCGCAGGGAGCGGGGAGGTCACATGAATTTCCCCGGCATTTGCATTTGTTTCCAGTATTTAGCTGAAGCAATCGGATGAGAGAAGTCCAGAAATGCCCTAGTTCATCCTCATACATGGTCTGAGCAGGACCTCTCAAGGTGGGAAGGAAAATGCATGTGGGCAGTAATACCAAACCGCTAGCAGTGGCTTCTGCTGTAGCTCCTGACTTCTGCATCGGTTGCTATTGAACCTATACCCAGTATTTACTTCTCACAATAAGAAAGTGGACAGCCTTGTTGAGTAGGACTTTGTTTAGCAGCACCAGCCCAGCAGACATGGTGCCTATGGCCTTTTTACTGTATTGTCACAATTTTCCTTTCAAACTCATTTAATATTGCTGTGGATGTAACGTGATGGTCTGTCACTGTTTTAGGATGGATGTGATCGAGTTCATTAGGCTGAAGTTTCTCAAGCATCGTTTTTCTCTTTCATTATCTTCAATCATAGTTACTTCTTAAGCTTTACTTCTTTTCTTAAACTTTAAGAAAAAAGAATAAATATCCTACTTGGGCTGTATTTTGCATATCGATTGAATAATTTGCATAGAGAAGGTGCTGATAAGTAGTTCTTTTATTAATAATCTAGAATGGTCTTTCTATAGAACCTTGAGAAGTTTCAAGAATTCCGTGAAGAATACCTGGTAGAACTGCAGGGTCGTGTATTTTTCCTATCAACTTGTGAACTATGTTGCAATTTCTCCACTAAATTCTGGAAAATTCACAGCAGGAACGAAGCTGGATTACTTTAACGCTCTAACATATGATAGCTAACCCCAAACTAGAAACAGATCAACAGAAAATTCTTCTAGGAAAACCTTGGAGGACATGAGAAACTTCCTATTGCCCAGGAAGACTGCTGCCTTTGCTCGCTGTGCTTTGGTAGCTCTGCCTTTCTCCTTGAATCCTGCTTTTGTGGTAGGGGGAGAATAATTAAACACTTGCTGTGCCAAAATGTGGATCAGTTCTGTAGATCCTTCAGCATAAATCAGACGTTTCCACCAAAAAAAATCCCTTTTCAAACTGAGCTGGGCTATGTTTGGTCTGCATCTGAATGGATAAATGCAGAGAGCTCCCTCCCATTCTGCCTTCTCCCCAACTCTCTTTAGCAGCCTCCTGAGGAACTAAATTAACAGAAAGTAAAACAAGAAAGGGCAGTTCAGTAGAGTCCAAAAGAGAGGGAGAAATCCTTTCTGATGGCTGTTTTCTCCACAAAAGAGCTTCCAGACTTCAGATCATGCCCATAACTTCCACTATTAAATGCCTTCTTTGGGGAAGTGATGCTATCACAGCAGTTTGTGAAGCTTCCCTCATTTTGCAGGATCTGCTTGGCTACTCCTGCTTTTGTTATCCTAAGCAAGATGCTGCCATTTATGATTATGGCTTTAAAAATAATCAGCTGGAAAAATAATAAATCGTGTATTGGTTTGCATACCACTGTCCTTTCCTCTCCATAGCCAAACTAGAATTTTAAATACAAATTAAATTGAAGTCTTGTCTAAGCTGCTCATATCAGTGGCCACATTCCTTCCTTCCTGCACTTAGGCCACTGTTCAGCCACTGAACGGCTCAGGTTTGAAAGGTTTATGAAAACCTTTCGTGCTTCATCTATGTGGCGTTGAGTGTTAGGAGCCATAAGGCTGCTTCCCTGCCTCTGAAATTCCTCGCACTCTTTCGTGTTGGCAGAGTGAAGCCACTGCACAGTTCCCTTCAGATTTTGCTTATTCACTGCTTGCACTCTCTTCCAGAACATTGCTGCGCTAAACAGCACTCCGTGTATTAGGTTAGCTCGGAGAACGTTGCCAGGATGAAAAAGGATCGTTCCTTCTCTTTTCTTCTTAATCTTGGCCAGTTTTTGATCCATAACTTTGGCTGGTTTACGCTTTGGGGGGGTTCTGTTTCAGTTATATGTATGATAACTCTTATGAGCATAAGGGGTGATTATGAGGAGAGGTGATTTTCCACCCTGCTCCTTTCCCGACATATCCGCATGGGCGCTGCTGCGCAACCCGCGGGATGTCTTGCTGTCCACACTTGACATCCACCCAGCATCTTCTCTGCGCCCACCTCTCGCAGCAGCAGTTTACCCCTGCTCCAGCCTCATCGTTCCTATTTGCTCACCCTTCCCACGGGTGATACAGCTGTCCTCTCCCTCCCCAGCAAAGCAGGCAGCTCATGCGAGGGGATGTTCCCACAGGCAGGACTCGGGAGAGGCCGGGGGCCTTTCTGCATCTTTTCAAGGCTGGCTCCAGCCCTAGCCAAGAAATGTGAGTCAGCAAGATGCGCTTTGCCATTGGCTTTTTATCTCTTTTAAGCACTCTATCCTTTGCTGCCTAAAAAATAATAGTAATGTTAAGAAATCTCTGCAGAGACCTTCCTTTGGAACAAGCCCAGGTGGAACAAGCCCAGGTGGAATGGAACAAGCCCTTTGGAACAAGCCCAGGTGGAATGAATATTCTGTCCTCTGTTTCAGGTCCAGCCTTCCAAAAATCAGATGTATAGGGTGTCGCTCCTTAGTTTGTGCTCTGGGATGCACGGGTAAATAAGATGCTTGACATAAGTAATGCGGGAGGGCTATTCTCCTGATACTCCTGAGCCATTTCCCTTTTTCTTTAACAGTACTACAGGAAAGAAAGACTGTTCCTCTCTACTTTTAGGAACAATTCTCATGGGTGACTCGCTTGTTCTACCACATGCTTCAGTTTCAGGGAAAGAGGTGTGGGAGAAAGGCCACAGTTATCCTGTTTCTCAGCCTGGACAAACCGCTGCAATGCTTCTCCATTTTCATCAGTAAGATAGACCTGCAAGTTAACCATAGAAGGATGTCACTTGAGTCACAGCATTCAAGTTTTTACAGGTTCTTAGAATATGTATTAAAAACAGTGCTGTAGAAACTTTTACATGATTAGTCCCCATTGCGAGATGATGAACTCTTATGGATTAAGAAAGAAACAAACAAAAATGACCTTTATTTTTTTTTTCTTTTTTTTCCTTCTTTCTTTATTATCCTAATTTTTTTTTTCACAGCTAGGGAAAGAGAAGTTTCACAAGTCTCAGCTCTGGGGTTACTGCAATAATGTTGCCATGCTGGTTGGAGAAGATAAACCTGGAATAGGAGGTGAACCGTTGCCCGGACAGAAACCGAAGCCTAAACACAGTGTGTTTCCTAGGGAGATTGGAAGCAGTGCTCCTGCTTGGGTAGCATTTGACAAACAGGTGTGTAGAAATCTCTCTCTGGTACCAAAGGATGTGTTCGGTGTTTAGATACAAGTTCCTAGATAAATAAAAGCAGCAGTAATTATTTTTCTTTAATATTGGTATTTTGGGTAATTAATATAAGCATATTTCATACTTTACAGTAACATTTAAAAATACTACTACACTGATGTGCATCCCCAACATGATAAAATAAAAGGGGAGTGGTTGATGGTTTCTTTTTGATGAAAAAGATGGCAAAAAAAAAGGAATTAACTGGCAACATAGGAAGAATTAATGGGCTGCTTTGTGACCTCTTCCTCTTTTCTTTTTAGCAAGCAAACAGCAACTGCAGTTACAGGAATGTGAGATAGGTACCAGCCCAAGAGAAAATTTGAATGGGCACGTAGGGAACATTAATCAAATGGGAGTCCATAGGCCCAGAATTTACTTATCCAGACATGTTTGCTTGCGGAAAGTCTTGGTGACTTTGGTGTGATCTGTTCATGTGCAAAGACAGAGATGGATTGTGCCCTTTGTAGACACAAGGATATAAAATGATTGTATTTTTATTTTCTAAGGATACAGCAACACCTTTAAATTTAGGGAGTTATCAAATAACTATAATCAATGGTGATTTGAATTTTGTAGCATGCTGTGATTCCTTCCAATGTATAAAATTGCATTAAATTATGCTTAGTGCAATGTTTTATTTCTAGAGTAAAAAGTTTACAGTTGGAGAAGAAAAATGATCCAGAAAAAGAAATTATTCTACAGGTCACAGAAGGGAAGGATGGCTGATCTCATCCTTTTTAGTTTAAAGTAAAAGTCACAATGGTAATTGCCATACAAATAGGTGTTTGTTTCTTTGGCAGTCCACAACTACTACAGGAAAAGGTAACGTTTGAGCAGATACTTTGATTAGCTCTGCCCCTGAAATCCCTACTATTGATCTCACAGTTTGCACTAAATGCGCTCAGGTATGAATGGATCTCATGTCCAAAGTGCTGAGGCTGGTCCTGTGCATGCTTGATTTGCACTGCTCTTTCTGTGGAGAGGCAAGCGTTGCTTTATTGGGGACAGATGCAAGTGTTTGCAGGATTTGGGCCTAACTTAATAAAGAGAGGAGTTAGGTAAGAGACGCTGGGATTTCCTGCCACAGGACATCAAGCGCTGGACTTGGCTGCTGAGATTATCCAGCCGGCCTCTGCCGGCTCCTTCTCTCCTGGTGCCTTCTGCTACAGGGCCGTGCAGGACAAGAGTTTATGGTTTCTGGATCGGCCTCTCGAGGGCCTCTGTCTCTGTATTAATTGCAGACTGTCACAGGGTACTGCCCAGCTAATTTAGCTTCATCAGCTAAGTGCCTAGCATGCAAGTATGGCCTGCAGCGCTGCACTTCGTGACTCAGTAAAATGCACTGCTTGAGAAATGGCTCCAATAGGTGTTTAGTCTTTTAAACAAATTTGCTTTGTTATTCATTTTTCTTTGGTTCCTAACTTTCGTCAGTACTATTATGGTTGGAGGACAGACATGAATAATACCTCATTATTAAGAAGATTAAGAAATACCTTTTTTTTTTTTTTTTGTAATTTCTTATGCTTAATAAGAAGCAGGTGGAAATTTAATCTCTTTTATGATTAAGTACACACAAGTCCTCCTGGGCTTGAAAAGATGTCTATGATTTGACTACCACAGATGCCAGGTAAGTCATGTGCCAACTTTATAAAATATCGTGGAGTTTATTCAATATTTGTTACATTTTTTTAAAAAAAATTCAATATAACATGTCTTTTTTTAAGAAGAGGGTACTTTGTGCACAGCAATGTCCTACAGGTGAGACATGAGTTAAAAATGTTAAATTTTGATTATTTCTAAAATAAACTTTGCTTTAAAATAATGTCGGTCATCTTTTCAGTTCCTTCCCTCCTCCTGAATTATTTCTTTTGATGTGCAAAATAAATGTGCACTTATTTCAGTCTTGCACTAGCATATTCATAAAGAAGGGTATAAAGTCTAAGAACAAAAGAGCTTGGAAAAATTTATCCAATGAAATAACCAAAGATATTGGACATTGGAATGTTTGGTGCAAAGAATAACTGGAGTATAGTTAGGACCAGATCTTACTTGGAGATCTGTGCAAACAGACCCTTGCACATAGCTGGTGTCTCATGAAACAACTGTTCTGATGCAAGACCATTGAGAGAATTAACAACAATTCAGAACCAAGCAGACAGTTGAACAATATAGTTGTCCAGTGGCGATACCCTTAGTGGGACTGGCAGAATGGGGAAAAGAAGACAGAGCAGCTAAGGGAATTGCTGGTGGCTGTGGTCAATACGCAGCAAGGCATAACATTCAGCTTCTACCATATCTCCTAGTGGTTCCACC
>JAVCKT010064694.1:0-15829 GCA_032273925.1 Rhynchotus rufescens
TATGCCAGAGTGAAAAAAACTATGGTTTATTCAGTGTTAACATAATGAATTTCCAGGCTGCTGGCTGTTTCTCTGTGCCTGTCATTCCTAATGAGAGGTCTGTATCCTGCAGAGAGCTTGTCTGCCCCTACTTGTCCTGCCTTGTACGAAATTCCTGTAACGCCAGGGGAAGATGAGGGCAGCGGTAAGTGAAGAACAAGCAGTGGTCATGGGTGAATTCTCTGTCTTGACTGACTGCAAATATCCAAACAAATAATTTTCACTAACAAGTAAAGGGAGGAAAAAGATGTTAGCAACAAACAGCAGGCAAACCTAGGAACTAGAAGACAGGATAAAGTGGTGTTGCTTTGGTTATGTTGCTGTGTTTTAAGGGAGTGCTTTTTCAGAGAGGCATAAAAGAAATTAATACAGTGACAAATCAATAAGAAATGCTATACAAATTATGAAGTATTTTATGTAGTCTGTTACCTTCTATTGCAGGGAGCAATTAAAACACATTTTCATTTAATCTCTTCACTTGTGTGTGGTGGTGAGGTATTGTCCCTCTCTCATGTATGAAGAGATTATCATGCAGGGCTAGATTTGGAGAAAGTAGCTTACAGAAACATCCTGGATGCTGCCCCTCTGCAAACACTGCCTGCCCCTCTGCCTCAGGGTGCAAGGAGTCCAGCTCCGGTGCTCTGAAATGGAGCAGAGAGGGCTGCTTCTCTGAAATCAGGAGAAGAAAGGGCCATAACTGCGACAAGGCAAAAGAGAGTCAGAAAAGTGATGGGTTTTTTTTTTTTTTTTTTTTTTTATTTGGAGGGGGAGATATGTTCAGTTGCTGGAGCTGAATTCCTCCTTCTCTCAATAGACTAGTTCTGTCCATGCCCTAGTTCAGGAGTTTTCAGGGGCTTTGTTACCCTCCCTTTCTGCTAACACCATTCTTCAGCTCCAGAGCAAACACTGCATTTTGTCTTGCAGGTCTGGCAGGTCAGGTCCTGCCACTGGATGCCCAATCTGTGCACTTCCCAAATTATTGTTCTGAGATAGCCCAAACCCAGACTGCCCAATCGGCAGTTCTGAATTTCTCAGGGATAAAGACTAACTCAGGTTGGAATCACTGAAGACTCACCCTTGCTGCCCTGTCACAAAGGCAGGAGAGGAGCAACTGGTGACTACAGGAGGGACTGGGTCTCCTAGCATTTTATTTTCTCTCTGGATTTCTGGACCTTTCCATAGCCAAAAGCAGCATCCAGCCTTTTCACAGTTCAGCTGGAGGCAAGTGCACGTCAGAGGCATTGCTGCTGCGCTCCCTTAGGCAACTGTCTGCTTTGCCTGTCCCTAGAGCTGGCCTCAGTCTGATCAGTGGTGAATAACAAGGGACACTGCAGACCAGCTTCTCCTTCAGCTGCAAGTTCTGTGAGTCTTTCATCTGAATGACAGAAATAAAGCTCCACATTGTGATCACTAGAACTTACAAAGAATTTTTTTTTTGAGCACAGATTAGGGTTACGTGAGACCCAGACGAGAATGGACGAGCATCTCGGTGGCTTTGGGATATATCACTATGTGTTGGGCTTTGATTATGGTTTTTTTCATAGTTGAAGGAAGGATAAAAAGGAGGTAAGGATTGATATAGTAATACAATTGACTTACATGTCAATAAGGACATTATGACTCTAGTTCTAGGAGAAGCGCTAAAAACCCCAGCAACACCAGAGAAAATTATAAAACAACTAGTAAAAACAGTATGTCATATTCTGCAGTCTGGGTAGCCTTCTTATGGTAGATGATGAAATAAACTGGATGATGTACGTGGTGTGGTGGACAGACTTTGGGGTATAGAATCTTGTGAATTAAGGGCATAGCATGTGGGAATAGCTTGGGGAGAGAGATTCTTGATATATTTGCAAGACTGGAAAAGCAGCATGCATAGCTTTGCAATATAGTGTCTTGTAGAAATGTTTTAAAATGAGAGAGGGAAAAAGAAGGGCACAATCTTTGAGTGATTCCTAAAGAAGCCACTTAGGAGGTTTTGCTAATGATTCTGCCAACGAGTTAATAAGAGGCTGGTCCACAGCATTTCGTTATTCTTGGAATATGATCTATCAGTATGAAAGATAAGTAAAGCTCATCATCAAATAAGGTAACAGTAATTTCAGAAAATGAAATTGAAATTCTAAATTTTGTAACAAAGTTGACGTGAATCAGTGAGACCTCTCTTTATGAAGCACATCTCTAAACTCTCATTGGCCCAAGTTTGGGATTTTGTTGGCTGGGGGATTGCTGCCATTTTAGGAAGATACTTTGATTACATTTTTACATTTTCATGCATACATCTTATACTTCCAGCACAGATGCATGAAGGTGTCCACCTGGATTACCTGTATAAAATAAGTAAGTAAATTTGTAAATACTGTTTTGCATGCATCTTCAGGCTGTTCAGTTTAAAGTTTAGTTTGTCTCCTTATTCTGTGCTACTTTTGAGAAGGACTCAGTGGGCTTAATGCACATGGGCAATTCAGAACTCCTGTCTGAGGAGCAGCCGTGATAGCAAGAGCTCTGAATTTCGTTCTTCGACCTCCCGGGAACTGGAGAGCGAGGACAGGGAACAAACCAGACCTTGGCAGTTCCCTCCACTGAGGAATTTCTAATGTCCACCACTACCAGTCACTTACCCCCAGGGATGTAAAGTGTAAAGGGGAACAATGAACTGAAGATTTTCATAATGATATCATAAGATTCACAAGATATGTTAAAAGATATCAGAGGCCAAACTTAATTCACAGTTTATAACAAAGCTTCCATGCTATTCTGGCCATGCTTTGAGCAGTTTGAAAACACATGCTCACCATATGGGAATTGGGAGGAGAGAGATCTTACTGGGCTAGTGTTGTGAGAAAGCCCAACATAGATGCAGAAGCCTTTGGAGGGAAAGTAATTGTTTTAAACCTAGCATTACAGTTGAGGTTGGGCTCTATTGCTGTCCCTGTGCGCCTGCTCATGTAACTATAACAAATAATGCCACGTGTAGGTGCAGATCCTGCCGCTGTACCTGTGATGTTGTTCCTGCTAATATTATACTCACTTACACTCACCAGACCACTGGTGTGGTCTTCCTCTCCCTGGGAAAGCACTGGATCAAGTAGGACATTCCTCCACTGAGGTTTTGGTCTTGTTCAAGGTTTAGCACCTATGTCTGGGGAGAAGATGATGGTAGGAGGATCTTGATGCTCGTGATCCCATTTGTAGCACTGGGACTTTGCAGTGAAATTTTACAGAATAACTTTCTCTTTTTCTGTCTCTGCTCCTGACAATCAGTGGTTGGAGGCACAGTGTGATGATAGAGGTGACAGAAGACACTAGTTATTGCAGGCTTTGCAAAATACTGGAATTTTCTTCACCCAGCAAAGTGTCCTTGTTGGCTGGTACCATAATACTAGATAGTATTATTGTACCATTGCTTCATTCTTAATATCCAGAGGATTCGAACACTAGCAGTGGCCACTTACAAGCACCTTAGTCTTAGAAATTTTATTTTTCTATTCTCTTCTGTTTTATTCTACCCTACTAGAATCTTGCTTTCCCTTTTGTCCCCCTTTTCATCTCCATTGAGAGGAGAAAAAAAATACTACATGTGTATTTCTAAAGCAGAAACAGACCTAGGCTCAAATCTGCGTACTTTTCTATGCCTGAAGCCCATAAAACAAGTGTTAAGCAGCTGTTGGGCCATCAGTTACTGCATCAAAGAAATCTCTATTAATGCAGTAGGATTTTCATTCTAATCTCTTGCCAAATAAGCATCAACTGTAACAGCTTAAGGGGTTTTGACTGAATGTCAGCTGTGAGCAAAGGAGAGGTGACACCTCGGGAACTTTAGTCCTCACAAGTTGCTGAGGTGATACTTCCAGAGGGAGGCGAAGGGGCAGCCAAGCAGAAGGAGGTTGACGTAAAGGCAAAACTGGCCCTGGCAGGACCATTGGGAGGTTTTAGCCACGTAACCCCTTGGATGGGGGAACAGAAGGAGAAGAAAGCAAAAGCAGAGACTGGATCAACACCAGAACTGCTGTCCAGCACATTTTTTGGTCTTCTGTTCTGTTGTGTGGTGCTCGAAGAGGAGAGAGAGAAAAAAAGGGAGGAAACACTCATGAAAGTCTGCACTACAGATGGAGGATGCTTTTCTCCTTGTGCAGCCTTGTGCCTGGGCTCCACATCTTTAGTCTGTTCTGTTCATAATCCCATGGCCTCCAATTCTGTGCTCCCTTCCTCGCCTACTTTCTGTGATGTTTCTGCTACCGTAATGCCATCCCCCCAGTCCCCCTCATCTTGCATTTTGTTTCTTCGTTCATATGCCACTTCTGATACTCCGTTTCCCCTATAGGCTTCTGTACTATTTTGACAATTAAAATAGCTCCAAGGGATTTGTAGCTGGGGGACAGGGAGGTGATGGATGCCAGCAAGAACACGAAGGACAATCTGAAGTGTTTAAAAATCTGACCTTGTGAACAATGATGCATGATTCCCCTAGCAGAGCCTCCCTAATCCCCTGCCTTTCTTTGCTAGTAGTATGAATGAGCTGGCTATAAACAACACAGTAATAAACATGGTTGGAAAGAGTCTGCAGCGTATGAAAGATGCTTCTGCTTCTCTGAAATCAGGCCTGAATTCTTCGTAGCCCTGAGCACATTAGCATCTTATGTGATTCCTGCTTCTGTGGGAAGCTTGCTGTTTTTCCAGGCAGGTGAGAGGCATCATGGTCAAACTGTATTCTTTTCATAAGCGAAGCATCATAATTTTCCAGATGTGAAGGGAAAATATAGGACAAGTGAAATTTAATTATTTAAAAACCTCCCCTGTAAATGTTTGGCTTGTATCTTTGCTATGTTTCCAATCCTGAGATTTTATTTATTTATTTATTTATTTTGAAGGAGGTAAAGTGTTAGGGTACTGATTTTAAACTCCCAAAGGAAGCAAGTCTTCATGAATGTAAAACATAAAGTGCTGATGTCTTCAAACAAACTGGCATATGGGGACTGGAGAAGATGTTCCATTAAGGCTCTGTATGCCTGATTTTAACTGGCTATTACTTCCTCTAAGAGTAATGGAAAGTCTGTAGCTGTCCTTGCTTTTTAGTAATGCCAGAAAGAAACTGTAAACCATACAGAGAACCTGAGCCTTTAATGAGCAGATCTGGCAGAGCAAGCTTCTTAAAGATATTTGTTGGGGAAATGTACAGCTCTAAATAATTTATATCTGGTTATAGTACACTTATCAGGTTTAATTTTCTCAAAGAAACTGTAAAGGCATTTAAGTGATGGGTAACAAATCCATGAAAAGATTTTTGTGCAGCTCTCTGAATATTAAATATTCATAGTTAATACACATGGAAGGTGTGTGTGGAAAGAGAGTGAGAACTCACTGTCTCCCCTGGGTGGATTGGGAGGGGAAAAAGAGAAATAGGACTTTATTGTAGTTACTTTGTGTCCAAAACAACTTCAATTTCATGTTATATGTGAAGCATGCAGACACGTGAAATAGGGTGCTACTGGGTATGAAGACAGGTTGCAGAGGGAAGGAAGGGCTGCTCACAGCTCATGCTCAACTTGCCCAGTTATGAGAAACAGAGAAATGTGCTTAAGGAGGAGAGAGTTGTCTTACCTGCTCATGATGCAAAGGTCACTGAGGTTTAATGACATCTCTTCTCATTTTGTGCATCTCTGCTATGCTCCAATAATCCCAGTATGATATTTCATTCCAATTTCAGGAGGGAAACAAAACATAAAAAGAAAACATTTTATTCCTTAAAGTTCCATGGGACTTTTCTTCCTGTCTGGCTGTGAATTGTTTGTATCTTTTCTCAATTACTTGAAAAAGAAGCATTAGTGTTTTTAACTTCTTGTGAAAGCTCTGATTCCCCACACACCTGGGAATAAGATGTGTCTACCTTTCAGGATACTTTTTCAGGACTGGTTTTGAGGTGCTGAAGAGTTGAAAACTGTATTTAAGTTTGCAATTTCAACCCTGGATAATTAGCTTCCTACTGTTTTAATGCAAAGGTGTCCAGCTGTGTTCAGTGCTTGCTTGCCTTTCTGCTGTATGTAAGAGGGAGAGGGGGGACAGACCAAAAATCCTCTGCATTATCTTCCATCTGGATGCCAGATTCATTATAAATTTGTCAAGCTTCACAATTTCAATCTCAGTTTTGAATTCTACTGGGTTCTGTGGGGCTTTTATTTGAAGTGTGTGTGTGTGTGTGTGTGTGTGTGTGTACATATAAAACTTGCTGAATTTGGAGTGATGGCTTTGCAAAATCATCAAGCAATTAAATATTTGTTCTCAAAACCTTGTATTACAGTTATAGAATGATTGATTTGGCTGAAAGCAAGCTGGGATGGAGAAGCTGGAGTGCTGGATCCGAGACATGACAAAGAAATTGCCTCGCTTTGGTACCCCCGAAGAGTGCTCTCAATTTGCTGAGATGGTGGGAGTTCAAAGTGGGGGAATGATTTTTATTATTGATGGTCTTAACATCCTGAAATTCTTTAGGTTTCTAGATGCAGACTAAATACAGCGGCAAAAATAAATCATTTGAGATTTGTTTTGACTTAAAGGGTTATTTCATAACAACATCCATCTGTGAGGAGTTTTGAGGGTTTAGGAAGAGGAGAAGCTTCCTGAAGCTGCTATTTTATTTTCTCTGGACAATGCACTAACAGGCCCCTCTTCTCTGCTATAATTATATCTAAGTGAGGCTCTGCTTTTCTGCTCCACCTGGGAGTCTGGAATGTCCTGCAGCTGATGGCACCCAGTCTGTTGCCGATGAGTGTCAGGGAATTGTGGTGGGATGTTTGTGGCACGTGGCCCCATCATGGGACTGGGCAGGAAGCCCAGCTCAGGGAGGGCTGCAACAAAATTGTTTTCCTCTGTCTTGGGTGTGTTTTTCGTGATATGGAAGTGCTAGAAACTCCTTTCTCATGGAGTTTGCAGATAAAGTCATAAGGAGGTCAAGGAGCTGGCATCGCTTTCAAGAGCTTGAGCAATGAACAGCTCATGTATGCTTTCTGTTGCTGTTTCTTTCTATTGTTTGTTTTGGTCACTTGCGGTTTACTTATGAATAAGGAAAGATCATAGACTCTTTAAAGGAAGATATTGATGCTTCTACCTAACTTGCTTAAAATCAGTAAACATGAACTTAATGCATATAGTTTCAGTATATTTTTTTAAACAAACTTTTGACCTTGAGAAGATATGCTAGTTATGACAAACTTAGAAGTAAAACTTAAAAAAAGGTGTGACTATGTCCAAACACTGATGTTCAACTGGTCTAAAGGTTTTTTGTTTATTTGTTTTTTCTAGTTTTGAGAATTAAAAAAAAAAAAACAAAAAACTCCTATTATTTAAGCCATACTTCAGTAGCGTCAATACACGATAACCCAGATATATTATTACCTGTCATAATTTTTGTTAGAAAGTTCCCCTGCTTCAGGAAAGGAAAAAATTCTTAATCTCTAAATGTTCTTTTTTAATCTTTTGTTCAGATTGTCAGATTTTTTTCAGTAGCATAATTACCTGATAAAGGCAAGATGGATAAGAACGGAACAGTCTTACATACAGACTTGTGCAGCTCTTCTCCTTATGCTAAAAGGAAAATATGTCCTGCAGTTAGCTGTCTTCTGATGCTTTCTATTAAAATAAAAACCACAGAATAGATATACAGTGACTCTTATTGCTTGAAAAATCTCTGCAAATTGACACAGGGAAAGAATGTGTATAAAGTGATTTATTGTGAGATTTGGCACAGAAGATGATTTCATCCCTTGCATGGGAGAGTTATTGTGCAAGGCACGGTTACTCATATTGGCAAGAGCTAAAAGAGAAAGACTCGTTACCCCTTGCCTGCATATTACAGTACTTACAGCATCATTAGCTTCAAAACTCATTCTTTTTAAATAGAGAATATTGTTTTGTTATCCTTTCCATAAACTCAGCACTGTAGTAACAGAATTTCCATATTCTGAAAGTTGAATTTATTTATACTTGGCTTAATTTGGTTTAACGTAGGCCATTTTTGATTTTTTTTTTTTTTTTTTTTTTCCAGTCTTGGAGAACTATCTTGCTCAAATACGTTGTGAATTTGATAAATTTATTTCAGTCTTATTTTAGGTCTCTGCTGTAGTAAAATCATTAATCAGAAGTAGGTAACTTGGGAATCATGCTCAACTGAATACAGCATAGCATTAAGGCAAGGTTAGATTCTCTGTGAGTGTGGCATTTTCTAGAATAGCTCATATGATTGGTAGTATTTATGGCACAATAGGAGTATCTACTATCCAACAGGCAAATAAAAGTTCACATCTCATTTGAAGGGTCCCGTCTTCAACATGTTCTCTCTTTCCTTTTTAACAGTTCCATTGAAATCTTGGAGCTAGTTTACAGCAGCAGCTGGATTTGCATTTACTTGTCTACAGGATCATGGTCTAAAAGTAGTCAAGCATGAGCCCAAAACCAAGGTAGCAAAGGGGACAAATAAAAAGATGCACCAAATGCATGCAGTCAGGAACGTGTGGTGCAACAAAAGTGGAAGTTTGGCCTGGGGGAGAATACAAAACCAGAGGATGACATTGTTTAAGCTGATTTAATTAATATAGCTTGCTATATAGATTTATCTATTTATTTTTGCTACAGGTTATCATATCAGTGAAACACTTTATAACTGAAAGGAGTGTATCCTTGATATTTACTAAAATCTGTAGGGATGCTTAATTCAAAGGAGTGAAACTCTCCTGAGGATAAAGAGCTTGCGCAGAAGTTTTGTGAATTTTTCCTTTCCCAACGGAGTCGTCATCAGAGCTGGAAAACATGAGTAGGAAATATAGCAGCTCAGAAGTTGTGGCAGTGAAGGCAGAAGCAGCGGATGTGGAGAAAAAAGAGGTGACATCCTAACCAGACCAGAAATGGAGATTCCCTGGGTTTGGGACAGGTTCTCACCTGTTTTATGGCATTTTTTTTCACCCATGTTGTGAGAAAAGGTTGAATAGTAATGATTGCACCTGAACTGCTGCTTTTGGTGCCCATTTGTATCTGTTTTACTATTAGAGGGCCCTGGAGAAAGATATTCTAAGGGCTGGAGTTGGCAATTTCAGCGTCACAGGGCATAGAGGTGGTTTTGGTGTGAATGTGACCTGAAATGAATCCCTGCATGTGCTGCCACTTGGTTTGTGTAACAGTTTATTTGAAAAGCAATGGTAAAGATAATATGCCATACGACTCCCCCATTTTAATGCTTGCTCTAAGAAGAGTAGGTAGTGACATTTTCTTTAAAGCCCACTGAAACAATTTTTGCTTCAAATCTATCCTTTTAAGCATTGAGAAGAATTGGCTGCCAGCGCGTAATTCCACTTCCTAACTTAAATATTCAAATAAAATAAATTTGCACGTACCTAAGCAAAAGAGTGACACAGAATCCTATTGAAATAATTGATCGTGCTACATTGAGAATGGCAGTTACGAAATCGTTAATCTTTTCCTATTTCCATCAGAAACGTGGAGGAGGACTTCAAAGTTGGTAACAGTTGTTGATATGCAAGAGCAAAGCCTGAGGGAAAGAATTTTCACTGCACAGTCTATCTGGTTGTTGACCTTTCATTTCTAATCTGCCTCTTAGTGTTTTTCAAAAATTCTAGTAGCAGAAAAATGCAATGCACTGATACCTGAGCCTGTTGCAACTTTTGGAGGAGTTGTTTTTGTGTCCACTATTTATGTCTGACACAAAAATGCAGTGTATTTGGACTGGATTCATTTACAGTTTTTTGTCTCTAGGGAGCATGAGAGGAAACATTTCAGTGTGCCTCAGACTCTCTTCAAAGCCTCCTTGTAAGGCACTGAGTCAAATTCCAGCGAACGACTGGCCCAAACAGTGGTTCTCTCCCCTTTGGGATCTGAAGGCTACGCATCTAATTCTGTGAAAAGGGAAATAGCCTTGTAAATAGACAAAAAAAAAATTACAAAGCTAAAGCAAAACTCTGTTTGTCATAGTTATGCAGACAAGCTGTCTGTGATCCCGCTCCCTCTAGTAGCGCTTGGTGTTTAGTGACAGGTTTAGATCCAACTGCAGCCGTGAGCGCCGGTGCTCGAGACCCACCTGGTCCTGGTCTGTGTCACTGGCTCAGCAGTCCTATAAACCTGGCTCAGCAGTCCTATAAACCTGGCAATAAACTCTACGTCTGGAAGTTCAGCAAAGCTGAGGAGATCTTGTTTTCAGATTTGCACCATTAGCTTGAGTTCATGAACTTCTGTATGTAACTTAATCAGATTTTTCCTTCAAGGAAAGAAAGGAGCTTAAGAAGAAACTGTAAATGCTTTGCAGCTAAGAGGAAATCTGTGTTGCACTCACAGCTGGGTACATGTTAAAAAAAGATTGGTTGGTTGATCTGTGCTAGCATCTATGCTAGAGATCCTTATTATTGTGAAAAGAATACATTAGACTCATTAGCATGGCAGCATCTCATCTAAGTAAAATAAATTCTTCTAGCACAGTCACCTTTACCACTGTAGATGTGTCTCGGCTTGTGCTTTTGTTAATTACATAAAGCCATGGAAATAACCTTTCCCAAGGTTGCTGTCTTGGTAAGAATGATCAGAAAATAACTGTCATTCTTTCCATTATGATTGTTCAAAAAATGCTATTTATGGTGATTTTTGGTGCTTTTTTTTTTTTTAAAAAAAAATCTATTATTTCTTCTTCCTGACATCTCTGCTTACATGCCCAATAATCTGAAATACATGTTTATTCTATGTAGTATGCACTAAGATTGCCTCTATTGGAAATTTTTATGTGACAGAACCTTTTTTTTTCCCCTTTGAAGATGAAAAGATCTCGATGAAAAGCACAAGGACCCATGTTTCTCTACCGAATTTCAAGCCTATCAGTGTGACTCAAGGTTAGACTGGTGCCTTGGTGTTGCTTCTAAATGAGAGTTGTCGTGATCACTGATTTTTGAGCTTTCTTCCCTCCCTGCTGCCCTGTGTACCCATTTTTTGTTTTCTCTGATCCTCCTTTTGCTCTTTAACCCAAGCAGAATACTTCTCCCCCAGCTTGTTAGAGTGTACTCAAAATTAAGCAGAGTCACCTTAACCTTCTATTTTAGATAGATCAGAAGCATAGCTTTGCTCTCCTCCAGGGGAAGAACTCACTTACCCCTTGTGTTGCTGAAAACTGGGAGATGATTCTTGGTTGTCTCCTAAATGCTTGAGATTTTTAAAATACTTTGGTATCCTCTCGTGCAAGTTCTTCTCTCTGTGAGGAAAGTCTGTGCAGTTCAGCTAGCCTGGCTGTTTGGGCAGAAATCCCCAGGAATCCTGGGGCTTGTGCTGTGTGCTCTGTCTTTCCAGGTCTGACCCAGGATGAGGTGTGCAGCTCGGAAAATAATAGACAGAAGCACCTCCAGGCTGGCAATGTCCATCTACTGAAAGGCTCCGCTGAGCAATGATCAGCTTAGTATAAATTAGAGGAGATCTGTGATTCTTCTGAGTAAGAGGAACCTATAGAATGGACCCTAGCTTTACTATATGTGCTTTGTTAGGGAGAAAATAAAACAAAACAAAGAGGCTGTCTTTTGGGAGATGGAAAAATAAGACTATCTTCAGTAAGATGGTTTCTAACAAGACTATCTGAGTGAGCTGTCAGATGACATCCATGTACAGCTGGGTTTTCTCACACTGCTGTGAAATGGCTCCTGCCAACATGCACAAATAGCACGTGTACCTGGCTGCCCCCCTTAAGTGGGGCATTAAATGGGGCATAGCCTGGGAGTGCTGAGGGGCACGTGGGGCAGGGTGACACACTGGGGAGTGTGAGGACTGCCCGACAGCCTCAAACCAAGACTCTTTCTAGGTGCTTGTTGTGTCTGCAGCAAGGCTTTTGCCCTCACCTTGGAGCAGAAGATAGGAACAGGAAATCTGTGGATTATTCTTCCCAACTTCAGCTGTTTAGGGATTTCTGGAACTGGTCTCAGTATCCACATTATCAGTATCCATGTAATCTTGCTGACAGGTACCTAGTAGATCTGCACTAATAAATACATCTAATAGACACACTGAGGGAGAATCGTGATACATAAGTAATGCAAATGTGTTTGACTTGAAATTGTTTCTATGAATTATTTGAAAGGATTTCTTGGTGATTTTTTTTCTTTTAGTTTACAATTCCTGTAATCAACGTTTACAGAAAATAAAAAATTATTTTGCGAAATGTCTTATCTCCTCTGTGGGCAAATATAAAA
Organism: Rhynchotus rufescens; assembly: GCA_032273925.1. Lineage (NCBI taxonomy): Eukaryota > Metazoa > Chordata > Aves > Tinamiformes > Tinamidae > Rhynchotus > Rhynchotus rufescens. Next base: position 12,264 of record JAVCKT010064694.1, read on the forward strand.
CAGTTTCATTGAAAGTTTATCCTTTATCTGTGTCAAACTGTGCCTATTTTGTGCTGCTCATTTTGACCTAAATTGGTGTCTGACTGGGCTGGAAAGCACTCTAGAAATGGCCTCGCTCTCCCTTCACGTGGAGTCACTGGTCAGGTTGTTTATTCTGTACTGCACTCTCATGCATTCTATAAAGCTAAACACTGGTTAAGCATGGGAAATGTAGTCAAGCTAGGATATAAGGCTCATTAGAGACAAGGAGAGCAGGAGGGACAAGAACTACAGTTCACGTAGGGTTACACGGTTCAGATGGATGAAGCTTGAAGGCAGCATTAATGAAAAGTATTCCTGTGTAATCAGAAATCGTGAATATGTTTTAAGTTATAAAAGACTTTTCTGAAATGATCACCAGGCAAGATGTTGCTAGAAGGTCATATTTAACATCTGTATTTAAATTTTCTATGTAATTTCTATGTAAATTTTCTACTAGCAGGTAGTATGTAATATGAATCCGGGGCTAGACCCTTTTCTTCTCTTGTTCTTTGCAAAACACAAAATGTATGAGGGGCTTGTGATGAAGTCCCTTGTTGAACAGACACAACAGGAGCCTGGGAACCAGACTGTGCCTTACTTGGTATCCCCATCCAGCACCTCCCACGCTGGCCTCGTGCAAAGCAAGGAGTGTGTAAATCTACCTAATTGGAGAGGACTTGGGCACAGCTTGGGTGTGGGTGCTCCCAGTGGATGTGAGTGGTCTTGTAGAGCCTCCTCAGGAGGCAATGCGGGTTCCCTGCAGTACTATGAATGGGGAAGTATGTGCTTTTGTGAGCCAAAGGGTGTGTCACCTTTGGGTATGTCCTGTCCCCAGAGCGGCGCACTGGATTGCAGGCAGCAAGTTGTAGATAAGGCAGTGCATGATCTTGCAGGTTCCTGTGCAAACAGTACCTTCAATGGAGTAAGTGTGGTACGTTGTACTAGATTGATTACTTATTATTGATAGGCTTTCTATCCATTCCTGAGGGCTTGGGCTGTGGCTTGTGGACCAGGACAAGAGAAAGCATGATATGGTTCAGTTGGAAAATCCTTCCCTCTGGCTTGAGTTCCCTTCTGAAGCCTTCTGCTCTGTCCCTTGCCCAGACTGCAGGGTCTGAGCCAGTTGCAAAATAACAGGCAGTCTGGGAACAACAGAGATTTGAAAATGGCAATGGAAAATAAGAGCTAACACACTTATGCCAGAAATCAGAGAGTCATGCGTATGAGCTTTGTGCAGTATAGATGAGGCAGGGGAGAGGGAATGATGGATGAGATGATTCCCTCTTTTTCATGCCTGTGCAGTGCTTGTAGCCTGTGGGCTCGATGATGAGTCTGGCATCACCTCTGTGATGTGCAGCACCAAGCACCTGGATGCTTTAGAGGTATCATGACAGCCTCTTTTATAGAGCTCCTTGGGATGAATTAGCCTCTGGTCCTCTGTGACAGTCCTAGAGCACGTCCAGACTGCACCAGGATCTCCATGAGGGGTAGTTTCTGACATCCAAAATTACCTAGGAAACTGGAGATTCTCTCTATGGAATAGCAGATAGAAAGCTTTTTGTTTCCCTTGGAATTTCTCCTAGGAAACTGGGAGAGCAACCAGCTCGCTTTCCCAGCCTGCTTCGCTTAGAAGAGTACACTTATTTCCTCACAGCCTTTAACAAAAAGAAAAAAAAATAAAAAAAATCACAGGGCATCTTCACTGCAGAAGTACAGAAGTAAACGGAGACAAATAGGCTTTGCAGTAACGACTTGTGTGAGGAACCAGGTTTATCACCTACTATAGTGATTCACGCTGTGTGTTCTGTTTCCCATTACAGAATTTGAAATAAAGCTCAGAAGTATAAGAGCTTGTGTGTTCGCAGCAATTCCTACCTCATGCGTTTCTCCTTAGGCGCAGGAATTCATGCAAGCTTTCTGTTGGAAAAGACCCTTCGGTGCTCCTGTGTAAACACAGGGCCCAGATGGACAGACTTTGCAATGTCTCAGTCTGCTGGGTGCAAAGGTCTTTTGAGTGTTTAGATGCAGATATTGAACATGGACCTGCTGTGAAGCGCCTGGACGCGAGCTGAGCTCTCCTTATTTTTCTGCACATCGTTAATGCCATGGGTGCCTTTCCCTGCTGTGCTGTCCTGGATGAGCTCTCGCAGAGCAGTGCCAGCTCCTCTTGATGTTGTTTTATAACTCTTTTAGAAAGTTTTGGCTGGCAATTTTCCTTTTGAATTCAAACCAATTAACATAAACCACCATCACTGCCTGTCTCTGGTGGCATGCAGAGGGTACCAGTAAACAGAACATAATATATTAATTGGCCTGGAGAGCAGTAGGGGAAGAAATTCAGATGGGCTAGTGCGCCTTCCCTGCAGCCAACTGAGAATAAACAACATTCAGAGATGAGAGAGACAAATGTAGTATCTGTTTATGGTCAAATTAAAAGTGCAGGAAAAATTCCAACTGCTGATGCAAACAGCTCAGCAGGAAGGGTGTTTCTCTGCACGGTGAAGCAAGGAATGAACATTTGTGAGAAAGTTATGCACTTCCCCTTGCTTCATCAAGGGCCTGAGGAGCCTTGGGGTATTTATGGTAATCCTGGGGAAGTGCAGGAAACCGCTTTCCCCTGAAGTGCCCTTATATTTATTTATTTATTTTAATATTTCACCAACTTGTATTTTCAACTGTCTGAACGTTATTTATTACTGGGACAAACTTTTAAGGTTCCTTTTAGGGCAGTTTCATCTAGAGCCTGGCTTGGTGATAGGAAACACTGGTACTTGGTTACAACGTAAGTGAGCTGTAGGTCTTCCTTCCCCTACGTGCTGCTGAAAGGCAGTGCAAACAAGGCTTTTGTTTTTTTTTTTTTTTTCCTCCCCCAAATTCAGTTAAAGAAGCCTTCTAATAACTTCCTATCATACTGTATTTGGAGTGAGTTATGTTTAGTTGTGAATAGCACTGTTAGCAATGTACTTTTTCATAAATGTCTTTAAGCATCTTTTCTAAAGGAGAAATCAAAGAGCTGGTTCATGCCACTTATTCTCCATTTAGAAAGATACGATGTCTGAACTTGCACGGTTAGAGAGTTAGAGGCAAATGAAACTTGAAAGAAGCTGACACAGTAGTTACTGTATGTGACCATCGTCAGGAGGACTTGAGAACATTCAAGTTTTGGGGCTGATAGACCCCCATTCTCAGCCCAGGTGGGTAGCAGTTAAAGCACCCGGTTGCTTTGCCAGCACTAGCACACAGCTAGAGCTTACCCAGGACAACCTGGGTAAGGGTTGTCCTTACCCAGCACTAGCACAGAGCATAACGCTGGGTTATGCTGTCACGTGCGGCTGCCTGTGAGCTATTTACAGCTCGCAGAATTTGTCCTCGGATATCAGACAGTGCTCGTCCCATTTAATTAAATGATACTGGTTAAAAAAACTGACACTTTATTTTTTTCTCCCCCCTGTCGTGTAACTTATTAAGGAACTAGATGATTACTCAGAAAAAGTTAAATATATTTTATTAGCATCAAAACTTGCAATGGGAAGAATGGAGAAATG
>JAVCKT010064734.1:0-15828 GCA_032273925.1 Rhynchotus rufescens
TGTGTGTATGTGTGTGTATGTATATTTTTTATACATATATATATATATATATGCTTTGTGGATTATTGTTTAGTATTGGGATCACATTTAGACAATTATCCTTAATTTTCTTGAAATTTTGACAGATCATTGGATATGGCAGCACAGTAATCACACTTCAACTAGCTCATGAAGTGACTTGAGTAACTTTATGTTGTGTATTAATTCACAGTAGCAGAGGATCCTTTTTAAGGTAGAGGAAATTGTGAGATCATCATCTATATTTGTGTTCTTGGTGTTCTGTTATTAAGGATTTTTGAACTAAATAAGAAAAGCAGATAAATACGTAGTTTGTTCCATTTTTTATTACTTTTCTGAAGCAATCTTTTAACAATAACTTCACAGTTGATTGAAGTACTGGTCCTAATTAAATTTGGGAGGCAGTGAACACTTCTGTTGAACTCTCCTGAATGTGATATGTTTAGAGGATTTTTTTCCCTTATTTTTTAGGTTTGTTTCAAGAGTTTTCTGTAAAACAAAACCATATCATTTTACTCCATAGGAAATGCTATCATTTCCTATGGATAACTATGTGAATACTATACTGTCCTATCCTGCGCAGCTTTCATTTATTTGCATTGTCAGCAATAAATATATCACAGGTGCTTGTTCTTACTCTCTCCTGACCCTTGAGTTAGGTGCCATGGTCCAGTATGCTTTCTATAGCTGATACTTAAAAGTTGGCTTTATAAAGCTCTATGTGTATATATAAATTTAGTTTTGCTGTGGTTACAAACTTGATGTATGAATCAAACCTGACTGACGTAAATACAAATTTTTATTAACTACCCTTCATATTAAAGTGATTTGTTAGCCAGTGTATTTCACAGCTGATTTGTTAATTAAGCTATTTTGAAACTAAATATTGTTGCTTTTGTATAGAATCTTTTGTTTTGGTCTCCTTGTAGTTTATTAGCACTGAAAAACTCCAGCTTAACTAGAAAACCAAAGTACTACTTTTTTTTTGCTGGAATTTTAGAGGCGAGATAACTTAGCTTTTGTCACTATATATAATTTTCTTAATTCTTTTTATTAATGTAAAAATACAACCCTAAACAAGCCCTTTATGTGGTTTGAAATCTGTTGGAGATTGTCTTAATGTAGAAAACTTTTACTAAGGGCATCCAAATGCTACTCTCAGTTAACAGTGAAGATCTTGTACAACTGGTATTCAGAAAATATGGGAAAAAAATGTACTAAGGTAGTTGGGCAAGCAGGGGTCTTGGACATAGAATTTCTATCAGTAGAACAATCCATAACCAGTGCAAGTTTTAAAAAGGAAAGGGCCTTAACTCAGTTTTGTCTGTTTGATGGAATAAGTGTTGGCCGCACAACTGGCAGCCAAAGGGAGGCGCGGAGCGGCGCGCACGGCCAGGCAGTGCCCGCTGTGAGGAGCCTCGCGGGGAGACCCTGCGGACCTGCCCTTTCCTCCTGCCTCCCCGCTCTATTGAACAAAGTTGCTCCACAAAAGCAATAAAACAGGGCATGACTTAGTTTAGTTCTAAGTAGCACTGAAGGTTCCTAGTGCCAATTGCATGTTGTAGGTCTGTACAATAGTGTGTTGCATTTTCAGTGACACAGCAAGTAGTTTGCTCTTTATTTCCTATAGTCAAGTCAGCCTTTGTGATGAAGCCTGACGGGAGGGTTAGGCCTGTTTTGCACTCCATTTTTTTTTTGCTTAGGAAATACAGGTCATCTTTATTTCTTTCCTTTCCATGGGCCTATCAAGTAAGGCCATGAAAAATACTGCATATGTGACAATTTAGTTAACATGGGAAAACAAGACAGCGCTGTATGGGGGTGCAGGTCTGCTAGCAAAGGAATTTGTAATGTCGGTTTGTTCTTGTGGCAGCTGATAGTATCAGCTGTTAGTATCAGCTTCCTAACTGCATCGTTGGTGTTTCTTCACCTAGAGGTCCTTTTAGATGTGAATAAATCTTAGTATTTTACAAACTTTATATAAAGTATGGTGCTTTTTAGAATCCCTTCTTGGTTCTGTGTGTGAATAGTTTCTGCAGTCATGGTTAGTCTCAAACATGAGGACAAAAATTGAACTGTTCCCTGCAATGCGCTGCTTTTTGATTTATGACTTGTTCTTCTAGTCGATCTGCTTGTTTTAACTGCTGTGCTGTGTAAAACTAAAGTAAACTTAGAATGCTTTAATTAACTTTTCTACCATATGATGATTGAGCAAATAGTTTCAGTGCATACGTTCATTTACAAAAGAATGTGTTCAGCTCCTTTCTGAACCTTTTATTTGCCTGTATGCATGCATAGTGTGATACATTAAATCCAAAAGTGAACGTTATTCTAAGGAGAAGTTTTAACACCTAAAGTGTCATTAAAATTTGAAGAATATTTCATATAGAATTTTCAGTAGTTGACACATCCATTAAACAGAAGGATGTAGCACTGTTAGATCTTTGTATGTTATGTAAATCTAGTGATAGTTGTGGTCTTTGTTTTGCAAGAGATTTCTGTGCTTTAAAAGCAGAATTTATCAAGTGTGTCCGAGACTTAAATGTTGTTGTTATAATCCAGAAATGTGTATATTTAACTGTGGTTCAGGTGTTCACGAGTAATCTTAGTGAACTATTTGTATTTCTATGAGTTTTATATAGATTAGCCAAAAATAATTGGTTGGGAAGAGAGTCAGGGGAGAAAAATCTCTGTAAGAGTTGTATGCTATTATATACAAGTATGCATGCTATATAAATAAGTATTCTGTTTTATTCTCTAGGTTGTGACCTGCTTTTTTTTCATTTTTAGTTCTCTTGGATACACCCTCTGTGACCATGATGTCTCCGCTAATAGCAGGAGAGAGAACTTTTGTCTCTCTTTTTCCTAATGCTCTATATCGAGATGCTGGCTTCGGATTGTGCAGTACACCAAAGCTAAATTTATTGTTGTTGATGCTAAGTACTTCTTCCTTATTGAATGATTCAATGTTAATTGTACTAAGGTTAATTATTGAAAGTCTAACACTTTCAATTCAATCTGCTTCTGTTTCAATCCATTTTCATTCCAAGGTTATCTTTTAGTTGATTCTAAGAAGTATATTGGGAACTGAATAACATGATGAAGCTTCTTAGTGTAAGAAGGAGGAGTTAAGAGGATGAATCAGTTAGTGTTTTCAGTGCTGTGTTCCAAGGCAAACAGCGAGTGTCTATTGGATTTGGAAACTCAACTACCCCTTGTAGTTGAGTAAAGAAAGGTAAGGAAAGCTTGGAGGCTGCAGTCTTTATTGCTGGTTTTACTTTGGCTTCATTTATTAAGAAGTTGTTTGCTGGTCAGATAGCTTAGTAGTAGAAGAAATTGGCTTCTAAGATTGCAAAAGTTCACAGTTATATTGAGTTTGATTCCAAAAATAAGCAAATATCCTCAGTTCTATTTGCATGTAGGAGTTGACCTTACATTGTTAAGCTACTTCAATATATTTTATAGAATCCTCAGGTTGGAAGGGGTCTCTGGAGGTCATCTAGTCAGCCCCCCCTGCACACGCAGGGTCACCTAGAGCAGGTGGCACAGGGCTGCATCCAAGCGGGTTTTAAAGATCTCCAAAGAAGGAGATTCCACAACTTCTCTGGGCAGCCTGTTCCAGGGCTCAGTCAACCTCACTGTCAAGAATTTTTTCTTTAAGTTCCTGTGGAACTTTTGATGCTTCTATCAGTGGGCACCACTAAAAAGAGGCCCTCCCCATCCTTCTCACTGTCTCCTTTGAGATATTTATGTACACTTATCAGATCCCCCCTCAGCCTTCCCTTCTTCAGGCTGAACAGGCCCAGCTCTCCCAGCCTGGAGAGCTGCTCAGTAACATCATTTTCTGCGTATTGCAAGCTTTAGAACTCTTCCACTGTTTGCTTTGCAAATCATAATCACGGAACTCGGAATTCAGCCTCCTGTAGTTGTTACTAGTTCTTCAGATTTTAGGCTGCACAAACAAGTCCAGCCTGGTTTTAAAATCAGGTGGCGCACCTCTAGGTGGGCATGCCTCCTAGCAGTAGCAAGAGAACTTGGAAGCTATAAAGACTGTTGTCACCTAGTGTGACCTCCTTAACCTAGGCCAAGGAACTTAATCCATGAATTTCTCTACTGACAAGATGTAGATTTATTCTTAGCAAATTCTGTCCCATTAAAATGTTTGGTTTCGGAAAGTTATGCAAGGACCATGCAGGAGAGCCTGGAGCTTGTTTATGCATCAAATAGGAGTAGAATTCTGAAATTAATTTATCTTTTTGAGAGATCCTAGGGAGAATTTGATTCAGTTTATTAAAGCACTGAAAGCAGTAGTGGAAAATAAGGGGAAATAATGCTTAGTGTTAGATCTTTTCCCTCTCTTGAAGGTGTAAACTTCACATTGCTTTTAGTCCTTGAACATTTTGGAGAATAACATTTACGTCAAAATAGACTCCCAAAATAGAAATGGGATATGGCAATGTAAAGGAGACTTCAGATTTTCCCTTTTGATGAATAGAGTCAGAAAACATAAGTGGCAGGTAAAGGTGGGTCTCTGCAGCCTGGACCGGTTGCATGTTGGCTTTACCTTGCAAAGCGATGTGCCCGATTTGTACAAGTTTTAAAGCCAAATTTAGTTAGCAGTCAGAATTGGTTTGAAACTTCCCACCTTTTTGTGGAGTTAATTAGACAGTTACCTCTGTAGGTTAGTTACCTCACAGCTGTTTGTTGTAGGAGGAGGCAGTGGTTTAAATTTGAGGCCTAGTTTTCCTGACAGGGATTTCATAACGTTTCCCACACAGTACCTCACTTGTCTCAGACGTCGGATAAATGTGCGTCTAGATTTCTGTGGCTTCAGTAATTGCCTGTTTGTTTGCCGAAGCTCTGGTTTCCAGCTTCCCTTAGCAAGACTATTCAAACTGGAGAAGTGGGTTATGCAGTGAATTGCAAAAGCAAAAGCTATGCTTTATTTTTAACTGCAGGTTTATTCATCAGTAGATGAAACTGAAGATCGGCACCTCTCAACACTTTGTTAAGAGTTATTAATACTATTTAAAAGGCAGCATGCTTAAAGTGCATATTGAGGCTGATACCCAAGGATGAATTGAAGATCAATTAACCTGAAAAGCAAATGTACTTCAGTGTCAGTCTGATAGACACATAGTATCTTCATGTTCCTTGCTCCTGCAAGGAGGTAAAGGGAAAGAAAGATCTGAAGATGTGTTTTGGCAGTGCCCTTGGTAGATGCACCAGTGTTTAACCATGTTGTGAAGAATTCTGGGCAGAAAGGCTGAGGTCTTATCTGTGAGGTTGAATGGTGAGAATTGTAACTGGTTCAAGGAAATGTACATAGTACAAACCAAAAGTATTATAAAACTTATTACTGCCTGCAGATACACTTCACAGCAAAAGCATTAATTAAAAGCAGTGCGGTCCTGGCAAGGCGTGGAGAGCAAGAATTGTGCTTGTAACAGAAGCGTAATTGCAGTCGTGTCAAAATATCATTAGCCCCTGTAGCAACTGAAAGAGCATCTTCCCAAAATAGTTTGGCTTTTTGGAGCCCAATTTTAATTTGTATTCATTGAGTAATTTAGTTGCTTGCTATCGACAATTTTTTATTCTAATTTTTGCAGTCTGGTTGAATAATGGTGTTCATGTGAAGATAAAGAAGAAACAAATTGGTCCAGATGCCTCCCAACATGTTAGTAAGGGCAGCCATACATTGTTCTTACAATGTATAGCCATACGTTGTTCTTAAAATGTATGGAAAATCAAGTAGGGGAGCTGTGCCTAGAGCAAAGACATTTTGGTTGTTAACTCTCCATTTTTAGAAGCTTTTTTGGATGCTGAATTGCAGATGAAGCCCAAGCTGTGGCAATTGCTTTGAGCCTTCACCAGCTCTGTATTAGGTGCAGCTTGTTCAGCAGTGCTATTCATGAGCGTCAGGCAGAGCAGGTGTCAAGAAATGTTGTATGTACTTAAATACATCATGTTAAAGGCTGTCTTTAAAATGGGTATTTATCACTTGGAAAGGAAAGGTGGCTGTTGTTGAATGCTGCAACAAAACAAGAAATTCAAAGACAGTCTTCTGACTTACTAACTATAAAAATATGGAAAGTAAACTCACTAGGCGACCAGTTTGCACATAAAATCATATGTGTATGCCGAAATGGATAGCTTTTACATTTAGTTGAATTTTAGTGTCTGTATTTTTGGTAACTGTTGGGTGTATTTAATTTAGTGGTTTCTAGCTAATTTTAGGCTAGTAGATCACAAGTGACTATCAGCTCCTTAAAGACCCACCTGCCCCTATCAGAGCTGTGGGGCAGCATGGCGAGGGCTTCAGTTCTGCCACTTAGATCTGGTAGTGGTTTGAAAAGGCACAGTTGAATTATTGTTTCCTTTTTATTTTTATCTCAAGCTGCTCAAGAGCTTTTGAAATTCAACAGTGTTCTCCTCTCAGGTATCTTTGTTAATTTTGGGGAGTGGGAAGGTATATTTTAAAAAAGATAATTACTTAGTTTCTACTAAGATACTGAACTGTGGCTTTCTAGGCAGGTTTGAGGACAGATTGAGTCTGTTTATTTCTGAATGAAGAGCAAAGGAACCACTGCAGCTCATAAAATGAAGCAGCTATTTTGGTAGTTTATCTATGAATATTGGAAAGCATATGTTCAACTTCACTTTAGAGTTACTTCATAGGTTGTTGTATTGTGCAAACCCTTAATGTTTTGTTATATGGTGATATCTCTCTCTCTCTCTCTCTCTCTCTCTCTCTCTCTCTCTCTCTCTCTCTCTCTCTCTCTATATCTCTTTTTTTTTTTTTTTTCTCCATTAAGCATGCTTCTTCCTGAAAGCGTTTTTAATCAATATGAGTAAAACCTAATCTGTTAGGAGTTGAGAGCTCGGGCTGCCTGAAACAGTGAAGGTAATCCTCGTTGAAACTAGTTCATGGTTAACAACTTCTTGAACTTAAAGAATTGGGTTGATTGATTTCTTTCTGAAAGTCTTATTTTTTGGAAGTAACTGGAAACAAATATTTAACAATTGTTTGCAATGTTAGTGCAGTGTTGGTGGTGACATTAGTCTGCTACCAGGCTTTTCTAACTAATTTAGCCCTTTTTGCCTTGGATATATGAAAGAACCTGTTGATTCCTGTGTTTCTTAAAATGCTTGAACTTTCCGTTGACTTGTATTGATGGCAAAGAAACAGTTTCAGAAATGCATACTGTGTGGGGAGCGGGTTGTGCATATATGTTGAAGTTTGCCAGGTTTGGGAGCTGCTACTCTAGTCACAGCGTGTAAGAGCGCCCAGTTGTGAGGCAGCCACGTGGCCTGCAAGAGAAGCTCCGTGTCGACAATGCAGCTTTGTCTCTGCAGACAGTTAAGCGTGTAGGTTTAGCTAGACTGAGAACAAGCCCCAGCATGTGACATTATAAATAGCACCCCCATAACAAACATAGGCCAGGTAAGAGGGGCCATAATCTAGCCTGCCACCTCACTGCGTTTGGGGGATCAACTCTACTGATGCAGAATAGGAGTCTGTCTGTTGACCCTCTTAGAGCGCTACCACAACAGGCCGCAGGAGGGTTGGATCACAAGTTTAAGCAGGTCAGTGTCTGTACTTGGTTTTCTGGGTACTTGCTATTTTTCTATATATTCACATGTAGAAGTGCAACCTTGTGTCCCAGGTGCTCCAAATCCTTCCGAGCACTGCCCACCCTTCCAGTCTGTCATAATCCTCATTAGCTTAAATGTGTTCTAAACACTTAATCACTTTATCTGGTTTTAAAAACAAGGTTATTAACAACCAGAAAAAATAAATACATGTATGGATTCTTTTGACTCAGTTGTCTTAGAAGAGCATCATTCAAGTTAAGGTTAGCAACTTCTAAGTAGCTTTGAATGGCAGATCAATGAAAAATGCTTGTTCTTTTAAAAAAAAAAAAAAAAAGTTTGTTTCTCTGCAGCAGGTAGAGTGAGGGGTGGGTATGAGGGGAAGCCCTGTCGTTGCAGTAGCTGCTGCTTTTCATGTCAGATCTAGGTTCATGGAGGGCTATAGTTCATTTCTGCATTTTGGACCTGGCTCTGTACTAAAGCTACCTTTACTTTCTCCCTTCACTGCTCCTCCCAGTCCTTGTTGTCCTTAGTGGAGAGCTACCAGGGCTGGGTAGGAGCATCAAGTCCTGGTCAGTGTTCCCTTGAAAGCTGCGAAATGCAGAGGCAGCAGCTTCAGTGCAAATGCAGAGGCTTTGGTACAAGACTCCTCATTTCAGATAGGATTAATGGTGTGTCTAGTGAAGTTTTCCATTTGCAAAGACACAAGTAAGAAATGTTTTGCAGGTAACGTGGTGCCAACTTTGCCTGGTCCCTTCCCTGCACCACCAAAGTCTTTGGAGATTTCTGTGGAGTGTGATGATCGTGACCCTTATTAAAAAGAAGACTGTTAAGAACAAAGCTACCTCTACATATGTGATTATGGTCTAGATTAGTTGAGATTTAGTATAGATCTTAACTATCTTTCCACTAATTTTGCAACAAATGCATAAGAACAGAGTGGCCAACTTGCACCAATTGATTAAAATAAATTCAAGTAACTGTGGTTTTCACTATATTAGAAGAATTTCATGGTTTTTTCAAAAGGATGATCTTCACTATTTAGGAGAGTCTGAGCTATCCAGTAGTAAACATTGTAGTGTGTGCTGCTTGTTTTTGTCCATCTTTCCTTCTTTGTTGGAGAATATCTTTACTTTCATACCCATTTAAATATAAAAACCTCGTGGAAAATAAACGCAGTCAGTTTTAAGTTGGTCAGGTTAAACTGCATTTGTACATATGAGCTTTTGTCTGGTGTGAGCAATTAAATTGTGTTGAGATGGCTTTGATTCAGTTGCTCTGGTGTGAAAAACTTTAGGAATTGCATTTTCAGGATATCAGAATTTACCTTCTCGAAATACTATTGTAAACATTATAGCAACGTAAGCTTACTGGCATTTATAATCCGAAGACAAAAATTAAAGCATATATATATATATATATATATGCATTTTCAAATCTAACTTAGATGAAGAAGGAGGCAAGATGTGTTGGAGAGGTTGAGCCACGTTGCTGAAACACATTGTGACTCCAGCTTGTTTTGGTCACATCCTTGCATCTGTCTATTCCTACCCTCTTATTATCAGTGTAGTTGATTTACATACTTTTTTTTTGTAATTTTGGTATAATAAGTGTATTGAGCTCTTGTTAGGTTTCTTTTAGGTGTACGGCTTATGTCATAAAGTACTTAATGATATGTTTCATTTTTTTGCCATACTTGAAACATTTTTCACATTTTGAGAAAGAGACATATAGAGGCCCCTGTTAGTAATTTTCCCTCCAATTTTGGCTTTCTCTACAAAAGCTCTGAGCATTTTTTTGTTAGGCACTTTCAGCATGTGAGTGTGCACTTGGTGCCACACGTACTTGGCAGATTATCTTGCCCAAGCCCTGAACCAGAGTGGCACCTGAGTGTGTTGTTAAAATGCCTCGGGAGAGGGTTCCTTTCAGGAGCTCCCTTGGAAGTTGCCCGTGTGTTACAGATAGCCAAAAGAGCACGCCTGGTCCTTGGCCCAGTTGTGTCATCAGGAAAACATTACTGCAATGTGAACCTTTAACATAAAAACTTACACAAACATGACCAAAATTTTAGCCTGCTCCAGTGTTACAGGTTGTGTGGGGTCCTGACCTAGCTGCTCTTACGGGTTTTGTTCATTCGTGTCTTCCTTTCTTCGGCTGCTTTGGAAAATCTTGGATATTTTTAAGTTGCTGTCTTGTGGTGAGTTTGTTTTGTTTGTTTTTTTTCTTTCTTTCTTCTCTTCTTTCTCTTACCTGTGCTGTCTGTAAGACTACAAGAGTTGCAGCAAGGCATTGTTGCTCTACGTTTTCCACATATGAAATATTTAGCTAAGGGTGTGTTAATGAAGTTGTGAAGCACTTCTTGGGAGGCCTGATTACACAAGCAGAGCTCCCTAATGCGGATTCAGCAGGTGAGGACAAAAGAGAGTTTCCTGCCCAAGTGGTTTTACCCTCTGAGGAACAAAGGCAAAGCCAGGAGAAGGGCCCTAATCTTAGCAAGGTGGCTGCCAGGGATGAGGCTTTGCCTGAACAGCAACGCCAGCCAGGAACCCCAGACTGGAATTTTTGTCAAGAAAAAGATGTGCCTGTCAGCAAAACTACACGAGTTGAGCTTTTCTGCTGCTCTTAACCCAGTTCTTTCTCTTGTGAAGTGTTACTGTCCTGGTTACATCCTGGAGGATGAGCGACCTGTTTGGGGTAGTGCAGTGAGTGGGTTGTGTATAAAGGGAGTGTGTGGGTGTCACGTATGTGGGGGCTGAGGAATGCAGATGTGGGGAGCTGTGAGGTGCCCTGGCCTTTGCACCGCCTCCCCAAGAGGCTTGGCAAGGTTTGCAGGGAGAATCAGGATCTCTTACTGCCTCAGCTGAAAAGCAGGCAACTGCTGGGCCTAAAAGCCCACCTACGAAAGAGGTAAGGAGACATTTGGCATCGAATTTGTGTCTCTTTCTGTTTTATTTATTTAAAAAAAAAAACAAAAAAACTCCAATTATGATACTGCTGTTGAATACAACTTTTGGTTTCTTTTATGGGATGGCTGGCATAAGGATGCCTGCATTTCGTACTGATGCTTTTGCAGAATGTGAACGTATTGATGGGACGGTTTTGGAGGCCATCTGCCTGTATTTTGTCTTTCCTGAATGTCCTTCCTGAATGTCCTTCATGTATGAGCAGAACAAAGTAACTGTCAAAATCCCACTTAGGCTTCTGCACTTTTATACAAACTGAATTTATAAGAATTCCTTCTTAATTAATTTTGCTGTATTGTTTATGGTGTTGTTTTTTTGGGATTTTTGCATTGTCAGTCACTTACTGCTGTCTTTCAATACAAGTGGAGTTTTGTGGACAGATAAGAGGAGGAGGAACCCTGTTGATTTCTCCTAGGAAAAGAAGGCTGTAGTATGAGCCCGTCTGTAACAGGTATCATAATGACCCCCAAATAACTGCTGAGATGGGTTCAGCATCAAGTACATGGGTTGCTGAATTTTGCTGCGTGACACCTAATTCAACTTAGGCACTGGATGGTACTGGGGCAGAACTTGACGCCTGCGCTGTATAGAAAGGAACCTGCCTTGATTTCCAGAGTGGTTCCAGGTGAAAGCTTTGCAGGCAAGGCAGAGAGTTGGACAGAATAGTTTGGGAAACAGGTAAATCTGATATGAAATCAGAGTCCAGAAATATAAGCTCTTAGAAAAGTTCCTTTTCTAAAATATGACTCTGATTTAAGGTGTTACATAAAATAGTGTTTTCACATAGTCCTTATCAAAATTGTCTTCCTTACTCGTTCTTTGTTTCAGCCCACAGATTCCAAGTATCAACTTCCTCCCCACCTTCGACCCCCTTCCTTTCAAGCAGTCCAGATAAGGGAGCTCTGGGACTTGTTTGTTCAAGTCTGTTCAGGTTGTTCTACAGACTTTCCTACCAGGAGGAGTTGCCACGAACAGTTGGGGCTGTTCAGGGTGTTTTTGCTTCAGTATCATTAATCTGAAACAGTGCAGGCCCTGGGGACGAGGCCACTGTAGCTCTGAAGCCAGTGTTTGTCCTGGTAGAGCACAGCACTTGACGAGATGTCTATTCTGGCTGCAGAATGAGCTGCTCTGGATATTTTTGTCCTGCCTGCCACGGATGCAGGAGCAGTTTAGCCAAACAAAGGTAGTGAAACAGAGCAGTGTTACAGAAAGGCAACATACGGGTTAGAGGGTACTGGGTAACCTCTGCAAGTTAGTGTAGGGCCTGCACGTATGGAAGATGTAGTTAAGTGGTGGTCTCAGCTGAGTGAAGTTCTGAAAGCTTTGCAAATACATGTGTGTGTGTGTGTTTAATGTTTGATATTGATATTTAATTTTGAAGATCTTCAGTTTTCTCTATATCAGTTTTATGGTATTTATCCTTACTTAAAACAAGTTGGCCTGTGTTTCTTTAAAGTAGATACTCAAACTGGCTAGAGTTCAGCCACACAGGTTCATATGTATATAGGTTAAATTCTTGATATTTAAGGGAAAAAAAAATAGAGCAGCAGTTGACTCTGGATTGATGGGAGCTGAGTTTATAGAAAATGGCAAGTGTGTTTGATTTGTGGCTTGATAGGTACCTGTCGCTACACGGGCCGTTCCAAAGCACCTTTAGGACCCAAATGGAGCAGGATAGTGGTGCTTATACCAGTGCAGTGGGAATGGATCTTCTCTCCATTCTGTGAGATGCCGCTGGGGAGGTTCTGCTCAGGAGCTGGAAGGTGCCGCTAACGGGGACCCTGATCAGTCACTGTTATTGCAGCCTTCCTTAGGAGGGGGTGCCAGTGGGTCCAGCCGGTTGCATCTGGGGACAGGGAGACCCAACAGCTGCAGAAATCACTTTTTTTTTTGTTGTTTTTTTCCCCTCAGATCAAGGCAGACCAATAAGCAGTTGTTTGTTTCTAAACAAAGGCCAACTCACTCACAGATTTGTTTTTTTTTTCTTGTGAGTTTGATGTAAGGGGGAGGGGGGAGAGAGAGAGAGAGAGAGAGAGGGAGAGAGAGAGAGGGAGAGAGAGAGGGAGAAACCCTGCCTACTGGAACTTTTCTTGGGTTTTCCAGAAATAGACGCACTGTTTTAGCATGCTGGAGCTTCAGACTGCTTGGAAAGGCAGAACTTCTGGGTGTTTTTATTGCCTGTCTCTCCACAGCATTTCTCTCCTCCCCCAGCACGTTCCTTCACATTTAGCTTCCCTAGCCGATGTGCTGCTGGGAAGGAGGGGAAGTGCGGGGAGCGGCGGGCAGGCAGCCAAGCCCTCCAGCATGGGAGCGGGCCCAGGCCGGGTGGCGCTAACCTCGCTGACCTCCGAGGGGCCTCGCCGAGGAGAGCCCTTTTTCCTGCCTTGTAATGGTGCGGGAAAACTTGGCAAGCGCTTTGATCAGCAAAGCAAAAACAAGGAGAGCAGAGAGCAAATGGGCAGCTCTGGGCGCAGAACTGCTAAGTCAGTGCTGGCTTTTCTGTTCCCACCTCCAGCAGGACACGCGCGCAGCCCCTGCTGAGCCCGCCCGGGGCTGTGGGGCGCTCGGCATGGCCTGTTGTACAGTTAGAAAATGCTTGTGTCCCAAAGCGAGGGGAGAACTTGCTTGGTACCCACGAGAGGGGAGGGAAAGTGTTTCATCTACTAGCTCACAGTTGACAGCGAACGAACTTCCCCGTGTTTTAGGATGGGATTTTCAAAAGAAGTTGCACAGCATTTATTTATTTATTTAAACAATTTCAGTACTGAGAGATGCATGTTTCATGTCTGCAACTGGCATATATTTTTACTGTGATGTTTTCTGCTTTCCTGCTCATGGTTGTGTTCTTGTGTTTTGGAATTGATGACTAGAATGCATTGGAAAATCAATGAAAGGAACCAAAGGCCCTTTTTTCACAAATACGTTGATATAGATGTATGGTTTTGTTTTGATACAGAGAGCTAAAGAATCGTGGTGGTTTTGTTTTGTTGCTGTTTTGCCAGCATTTTATGCCACCTCTTAGCATCACTTCTCTTTCATTATGTTCTTTTTCCTGCTCTTGACCCCTGAGCTTTGCTGCAGCCCTCTGCTACGGTTCTAGCAGCTCTACTAGACTCTGTTCCTCCTCTGCGCCTGCTTTGTGCAAATGCAGCTAATTCCCCTGCCTAAAATACTCTCCATTCTCCTGCCCCAGTCTAGGGGAGGCATCCCACTGTCCTTTGTGCAGTGTTCTCCCATTTTAGTTAGGCTGCCTGCAGGTTTGCTCTCCCTGCCCCATGTTTTCTGCCCAGACCCTGAGTTCTTTCCCTGTTCCTGCCATTCGCAGTCCTGCACATTTCTGCCTCCTCCTTCCTTTGCTGTTTCTGCTCTGCTGCATGGAACTCTGTTTCTTAAGAGATGTTGATATTACCAGAATGCCAGATTCCTGTGCAAGTCATGTTTCCTCTTTTAGCCTCCCACCATTCACTTTCTTTGCCACTCCCAGATTAATCACTCTTAATACAGCTCCTAAGTCACTTAAAGTCAGCGTTTCTTCTCTCTTGTGTGATTGAAAGTAAATCTCCAATTACTGTGTGCTCCATTCTCAGTTGTGGAGCTCGGTAAACTCTACTTTCAGGTATACCTTGTTTTGAAGTTGTGTTCTTTAAATTTTTATAAGTAGACCATATCAGAAAGTACCAACAGGTATTCAGTAATTAAATAACTCCTTGCACAGTCCTAGATAGGATGTAAATCTTTTCCAAGTAGACAATTTATTTATGTGCAAATTGCTCCTTAGGAGCTTTCCCCTGCAGGACATTCATTAGTCTGAGATGTGCAATGATTTTATTCCAGATAAGATATTTAATATCTGAAGGATATATAGATATCTGGAAGATATAAGATATGCAAGAAAGCAATTAACATAAAATAATTAAGCTTATCACTAATTAATTTCTAAGTAAAATGCGGTTCTAAGTAAATCTTACAAGTAAAATGTAGTTGAGTGACTCAGTGGATGGATTTAGTTGTCTTGGGTGTGCTGATAGGGTGCAGTGTGGTGTGGCCTCACTGCAGTCGCTGTGTTTGGGGGGCAGCTCTTGATCCCTATAGCAAAGACGCTGTAGGATATAGGATAGGCTGCGGTAGCACTGCTGTGGAGTCAGGGCTGACACAGTTGGGCAGATAAACTGAAATACTGAAGAGTTCTGAGTATAAGGAGTCAAGTCAGAGGAAGGAGGGCTGTGACTCAGAGCCTGCTTGATCCTGGGCCTTGTCTGCTAGATCTAAATTTTGTGATACTTATACAGTAAGTTTCTTGTAGCTTCTAGCGCATGGTATGTTCAGATCCCTGGAGGTCCCATTTATTGCTTCTTTGAATGAATGCTTACCAATTTTCTAAAGAAATATATTTCTGAAAATGTGTTTAAAAGATAAGCCATTGAGAACAAATGGCCATGAAAATAATGTGCTGATCTGCAGAACAACACGTATCACATCATGGCTAGATTTTTTCCTGTAGTTTACTTCAAAAATGTTTGAAATTAAGTTTAAAATTATCTGTTTAGTGGCACAAAATAGGTGGATAAATTTTAAAGATAACACTAAGCAGTACCTGTTTGCTACAGAATTTGGAGAGAATGATAAATTTGGGAAGCTGCTGGATGAGTGCCTGAACTAGCAAGTGTTAAGCTTTAAACCTCAGCTTAGGAAGCATTAACCAAGTGAATTTTTACTTTTTTTTTTTTTCCTCCTCTTCAATTTATTCAAGCTTCTTGGTGTAAAATGAAGATTCTACACTCTGAATGCAAACTAGTTGAGAGGTGATACCTGTTCAGAAAGATTTCAGTGCACGGTTTCACTAAATACAGATCAGATATTTTGTAAAAACTACTGGAGTAGGGCATGGTGAAGCACTGTGTTAGCTCGGTTAGCTTTCTGCAGGGCAATTGCAGGCAACAGCAGAGGAATATTAATTTAAAAAGAAGATGCCATCTCAAAAGAAGATATCATTCATATCATTCCCCATCCTCCTTTTTCCTGTAATTAGTTGTTTAGGACCGCCTAGTCTAGAGATTGTTACCTGATCATTTAGATTGCTGAGTTAAAATACCAAGAGTGGGCATGTTCTCCATGAAAACATGTAGTCCTTTTCAGCCCATTCATGCTTCTGACATGGGAAATTTGAGGGTGACAGAGCTGCCCAGGGAGGCTGTGGAGTCTCCTTCTCCGGAGATCTTCCAAACCCGCCTGGCTGCCACCCTGTGCCCCGTGC
>JAVCKT010064761.1:0-15826 GCA_032273925.1 Rhynchotus rufescens
TTACTTTCCCAGGACTAACTTAACATAAAAAAAAAAAAAAAAAGAAAAGAAAAGAAAAATCAGCTATAATCAATGTAGCCTGGCTTTCTCAGATGGTTATGCCACTTCTATCCTGGTGCAGGAATTTGGCAGGTTTGATCCTCATGGACTTGCTCAGGAAAGTAGTAATTTGGGGATCATCTCTAGCAAAGCATACAATGAAAATTAAGTTTTACAGCACCGTCAAGTCTTGCCACAGGGCAGGCCGCTGAATGAAATGCTCATTTCTCTTATCTGCATTTGCAAGCTGTTCACAAATAGCTGGCTGAATGATAGGAGATTTTTGTGTTTACCGGAAAAAAAAAAACCATAGTCATTTGCTATCCAAATTTATAGCAACTATTTTCTCTAGAAATATAATTTTCAATAGGAAACACAAGCATTGGAAAAGCTTTTCTGGGTAGAAAATGCAGACCCCGTGCCAAACTCATCAGCTTTGTGCACAGAGCAGAAAATACTTCTGTGTGCTGGAATTCCAATTTCAGCAGGACAGGCCACACGTTTCTAATAAATATCATCTTCATGGCCCCTTTTGGCGTATTTAAGCAAATGTGGACAAAATAAGCAACACAATATAAATAAAATAGAACTAATAAACTATACATTATGTGCCTCGCTTGCTTGCTATACATCTCCAGGGTACCAGAAATTCACCCATGGTGTCTAAAAGCTCCAAGCCACTGTGCCTGGTTTTGTTTCTGCTGCTACGTAGCACAGACTGAAACATCACTCGGGCAGGAGAGTAATTTGCAGGGACACTAAACACTCCTCCTCCTCCCATATTTATTATGGAACAACGCTGAACGCCATCAAACAGATCATTGGGCCACTCATTTTAAACATATGGTGACATAGTTCCTAAAGAGCTCCCGGCAGAGAGCTGCAGTTCAGAGAGCTGCAGTGGCAGGTAGAGACACAATCCAGTATTTTTTTGGACTGATAAGCACGCAGGAATTTTCAGGCTCTGGGATTTACAGAGAGAGAGGTCAGATCCTCAGCTGTTAAGAGGCAGAGTGGCTGCATTTAGATCAAGGATGCAGTAACTGTGAAAGTCCTTTACACCAGCCAAAAGCTCTGGTCTATTCTGGCTGGCTCCCTGCCACTGAACAGTCCACAAAGCTTCGAGTGAATCCATAAAGCATTCCCCAGGGGGGAAAAAAAAATGCTGTCCTTGAAATCTGTTGCTTTAATATGAATTTTGCTGCGAGATTGATATATCAAACCCCAAATTGGAAAGACAAGAGTAACAGGGAGTGCTAGTGCATAAAATCAAACCAAATAAGAGAGCTGCAATGATTTTACGACGTGCACCACACACCTCACTCAGCGCTTGGTTTTGAGGATTAAATGGCCAATTCCTGGTGTGCAAAGGCTTCCGAGAGCAGCAGCAGCAATTGGGAAAGGGGCCTTGTCCTTGGCAAGAGGTAACAAAGCCTTAGACCTTTTAGCATGTACCATCAATTAATAGGAATGACTTTAACTTGGTAGGCAGAGTGGTTTAAAGTGGAAAGCAAGTGGTTTAATAAATGCCTTTCTACTACAGCCTAGCCATGTTGGTTGCTTTAGCTTAGGTCTTACATGATATTTATACATACTTATTCACATGCATATAAGTAAACATGTGTCCTTTGTACAAATTCCACTGAATTTCAAGCAGCATCTAGTACATAATAAGTGCTTAAAGATCCACATATAAAAAGAAATCAAAAAATAGGTGAGCAGTAAACACAGAGCGTTGCATTTACCACTCCTGACACTTACTACAAGTGCTTACAGAGCAAAAATGTAGCAAAGACATTTAGAGACTTCAGAGAGTCCTTTAATCAGCGCACCCGGCACTTTGCAGACACGGGCACGGCATGAAGCTGATGGGAAAGAAAAGGTCACGCAGGCCCTGAATCCACAGATAAATCCAGAAGGGACCAGGAGCTCCTTCACTCTGAGGGGCTGCAACACGAGAGGCTCTCGACTTGCACACCAGCGCTCCTGCACTGAAGCCAGGAAAGCGCCTTGGCTAAACCACCTCCTCCACACACACAGACAAGCTGGATTTAAAGATCACAGCAAGATCATGGGAAAGAATTAGAGCTTCCCTCCTAATGAGCTTGGGGTTTTGTAGCTGAAAACCCAGCACCTCACGCCAGCATCAGCATCCTCGCCAGCCCTGTATAAAAAGCATCACTGCCTCGTTCCTGTTTAGTCCTCCTTTACTCATTCCCCAAGGAATATACTGCCTTGTTTGCTTACAGTATCACACAGAGAACACATGTTCTGCTGCTTGTAGACCATTTCTCCCAGGTCCTTTTAGTCACTGCCTTCCAGGGTAATTTCTCATTTGAAGTAAACTCACACTCTTGATTTCTATAGGAAGCATTTGGTATTTGACTCTGCTTCAAGCTTCTTTCTGTTGGTTTCAGCAAAACTTTATTTATCATTCTTTCAACTGTTGATTCATCTGAACATTTCCTCCATATTGATTTTAATGTTACTATGGGACGATGGCACAGCCAGGCTGCAGTAAATGCAGTAGGATGATTACGTGTCATCTATCCTCGAGTCCCAGGGACCGCTAACATCCATCAGACCCAAAGCTGTAACACTTCTAGGGGGAAAAAAAGCAAGAAAAACCTCTTCTGCTGTGCCCACAAATACACTAATTATATCAGGCAGTTCTTTCTTTTCGGTTTAGTAGGGTAGAAGTTGGAAAAGAAAAAAAAATATAGTAATCTCTAACTCAAGCAGGGCAGTACTTGATCTTGGTTGTAAAATGAACAGCAGCAGAGCTTCAACTGAGGAGTCCACCTAGGCTGGACTCCTTAACAGCCTTGCATAAACCACCCCGAGAAATGGGTAGGAAGAAGAAAATTCCAAAGATCAAGATGAGAAGAAAGGAGAATCCGAGTAGATCTGAGCTCATAAGTATGAGTCCTGGAAAGGGACTGAGATTTTAATTAGCTCTAGAAGAAAGTAATCATAAAAAATATAAATCAATAATAATAATAAATCTGTATGATTTTTATATCAAAACAGAAAGATGTTTGGAGAGTGCCAGATATCTGATGGAGCTGGGTCTTCTATACTGGGTCTACACTTTTTTCCCTTCCATATTATTACTGTAAACAGACTGTCTCCTAAAGCAGGAAATCCAGCACAAAAATAAATCATTATTCCATACGCAAAGAACACAAATTTCCTTTGGGCTTTTGGGAAGTGGAGGTTTTGATCTATATATCAAAAAAAGCCATCAGATTTCACAAAACCTGCTCAGAAAGGATTTTTTCCCCCCTCACCTCCTTCTCCTTTTTTATAATCACTAACATTTCAACGCAGAGAAGGGAAGCAATTCCACTTAGGATAGTTCCAGTTTAAAAGATGTCAAGATTAAAAGGTTTTTTTCCAGATATTTCTTGTCATAGAAATGTGTTTTCACACCAAATTTTAAATAAGTATTTGTCCTAACACTGTAAAATCTATGAGGAGCTCTCACTGAGAAATCACCTTATTTATTGCTGCACCAGTCAGTTTTAGCTCTGCTAAGGTGGGTTTTGTTATGTCAGCAGGATTAGTAACACCCATAGGTGCAAGGGAACAAAAACACGTATCTCACAACACAAGGGAAAAACAAACCCTTCTTTTTAGACCTTTAGATATTCGCATTTGTCCAACTACTCCAACATTGTCTTTACTTTCCAAAAGGACTTGAAAATATTATCAGCATATTGTTATGCCTCCTACATGCTATAGTGGCTACATGTAAGGAATGTGTAGGATGTATCAGCAAGATATTATAAACACAGCAGTGTAATCAGGAGGAAAACAACCCCTAGAGCACATAAACAATAAGTTGTCAGTCAGCTTTTATGATTCACACTTGCTGTGTCCTTTGCATGAGAATAAAGTATTTCCACATAATAAATATGTTTCAGTTCATAATTCATAGCCACTGATTCCTTAGATTTTCACCAGGCTACAGAATGTACTGCAACAATATATGTCACTTTGTGTTCATCAGAGGTATTGTACAAGGGATGAGGACCTCTACTGCATTTAATGTAATTTCTCTGCATGTTTTTCCTCTGTGAAAGGAAACTGAAATCTCATCATGTATTTAGATAGTGCAACCTGATGCACAGTCACAGGAGAATCTGCTTGTCTCAGAGCATGTTGACAAGAAACATGGTTTTCATTTACATCTTACACAGAGAAGCTTAAATGAACAAGTTAGGGGAAAAAAAGGCAGTAAAACTGGGGTAATATTGTGCTAAAAATGCATTAGAAACTCTTTCAGCTTCCCCAAACACAGTTTCTTTTCTCTTGGTGATTTAGGGAACTTAAAATGTAAATACAGAGTCTTCAAGAAAAATATTATTTCTTCAGTAGCAAAATAAACTTCACTGTATCAGAAGCAGCAGTTGCCAGACAGAATAAGAGACTGCATCATTTTAGCCCCCTTGCACCACCTGCTGAATAAGAACCTATGGAAATTCTTGTCTTGATGCATAAAATCCCAGCTGATGGTGTTTTTCTAAAGGGAAAGAGGAGGGCTATAACAGATACTTCATCAGGATTGAGATACAGGTAGTCAGTAAAGCTGATCATAAATCTGTACCTTGCATTTCCACATAGATTTGTGGAATTTATTAACTCCACAAAAAAAAAGAAATCCTTTTCCCAGCATTTTTATTTTTTCCACTTTTTTCTTTAGTTAGAGGTAGATTTTTTGAACATCCTTCTTTAGGAAATTTCATCAAACCTACGGGCTTTTCAAAAATCACTCCAGGCACTTTTCAGTCCCCAGAGGTTAACTTTGGCACGATTCATTCACGAGACGTCTGCTCTCCTTTTGTATCTTATTTCTGGTTCATGGCATATTCACATTAGCCAAAGAATTTTTAGACACTTTGCCAGTGTGTTTTTTCCCCCCTATATCCTAAGCCAAGAACAGCAAAGAACATGCAATACAACAGCATGATTACTATACATTCACCTCAAAAATAGGTAGGCACAATTCACTGCATTTCCTCCTCAATAAGGAGAATTACTTGGGGTACATCATAACAACACAGCTAAATTACTTCCAGGACCCAGCTCTTCCTCACAATGTCATATTATCTACTTCAGTATGATATATCATCATAAATGTATTTCTACTGAAAAGCAGCTCCCCAAAACACCTTCAGCAATTCAAAGCCCTGTGAAAGCCAAAATGTAATTTAAGGTATTTTTGTATATCTAGTCCCTGTTGCATAAAGGTGCAGTGTATATTAACATTCATGACAAATAGCTTTAAAAATGAAAAAAAAAAAAAAAAAGAAAAAAGAAACAAAGAGAAGCTTTTTCCCATCTTCAAAAATGTAGAGTTTTTAAAGCTAGCAGAAATGCTGGAACAAGGACAGGGTCAGGCTCGCCATAGGTGCTACTTCACAGAGCCAGTTTTCCTCCCATATAAACCTGGTTGGCTTCAGAGAAAAATGATAGGAAAGTCACCTGCCCTTTGACTTAGTGATTGTCAGAGCCTCTGACACATTTAATTTTGAAACCTGCCAATATTCCATGGCTTCTGGAACAGATGAGCTGCTGGATTTCCTTTGGGAACAAAGAGAGAGGGGATGCACACTGGCAGAATGAAAATAACTTGTGCCAGGCTGGATGGAGCATTAAACCAACAAGCCTCCCACTGCATGAGGGCTTCAGGATTTGCTGGACTGCAGGGGGAAAGGGAATCCAGGATTGGGTGTTTGCCTTGAGTTTCAAGGCAATTTTATGGGGCTTACTCATCTAAGAGCAAAAAGAGGCTGAAATTCTGCATAAACATAAAACACGAGCAGAGCAGCTTCAGTACCTGCCCCAACAATTCTCCAGACACAAACTATTCAATAGATCAAGCAGATATTGTTTAATGAAACGGCAGCATCTTTAACCATAAAAAGAAAATAACTTGAAGTGATGCAAGACTTCTTAGCACGCTCTAGAGCTTTGTGGATGGCTTATTAGTCAAAAATGGTCAATATGATGGATAGTTTCCCTCATTATTAATAACATATTATCCACAGAAAATCAATCGATTCAGAAAAGCTCGCGCAGCAAGTTCTTTGAAGATGAAGAGGAGCTATTTCTTTCCAGCAGCACAAACTTTTGTGATTTTGTCCAAAATGGAGATGTGGAACCTTCTGTCCTCATCTTTAAAGGCATCGAGGGGTTCCAGAAAGGGATTCTCACTTCAAATGAATTAAAACCCTAAGCCAAAGCCTAAGAGACCTGGCAAAAGCACCCAGGTGTGACTTTGCCAGCTTTCCACAGTCACTCACTTGACTTACTACACCACGATCTTTTCATTTTTCTTGTTGCTGCTTTTTTTAAGTTTCTAAAGCTGACAGAAAACATAATTCAACTAATAGTTTATATGCCAAGCTTCCCCTGGTTTTGATTCCAAAGCCAATTTTTCCTGTAACTCTGTCAAGCTGAAGTTCCAGCGTCGAGGCAGAAACCTGACAGTGCTTGACAGGACCAGCTGAAACATCATATGGGTTTCAGAGAAAGAGGCAGGAGAAGGAGCCACACGCGGGTGCAATAAAACCATGTCGGCAGGTGTTTTGAAAAGTGGGCCTCGGATTCATCAAAAGGGTCACCTTGCTTGTCAAGGCAGCGGCTTAGAGGACACACTTGGACTAGGAAAAAGAAATAAAGCTACAAAGATAGTCAGGCGATGAGTTCCTTAGACTTACTGCTGTCTTTTGGAGACACATGCTTCACAGCTCCTCCAGTTCTTTTTTTACTGTGAGGTCCAATAAAGCAGTATAAGCAGCAGCCTCACGCAGTGACCGGCTATGCACCAGTCCAAATCCAGAAGGATGACAGCCAGGCGACATGGAAGAAGATTTATAATGATGGAAGGGCTGAACAGCAGCAAAAACTACCTCAAAAGAAAAATAGAGGCTGAGTGAGGGGATAGGTCTACTGCTCTAGGTGATTATTTAGAAAATCCACATGGGGGAGCAAATCCACTACAGTGGGATATCACTTGCATACCTAATGCAATCATCACGTATTGCATGGGGAGGGAAGGCAAGAGCGGGGTCCAAAATACAGCATTCAGTGAATCCTCACAGAGCCTGGGAAAGAAAATCCTCCTGCTCCTACTGTCGCCTTTTCGGAGAGCAGGGAAATAAGAACACAGAGGAAAACTATCAACATGGAATATTGCAGCTTACATGCTAAATGTTAGCCACCCACAAAACCACCTAGCACCCACCAGGCACTGCTAAGATACATGGAAGCAAAGATGCATCTTCTCAAACAAATAGTGACCTCCAAGTACATTCACATACAAAATGCTAAACACTCTGAAGAGGACACATGGTTTGCTCCAAAAAAGTGGGAATTATTTGAACTCTTCCCCAGAATATTAACATGTCTGTAAGCACACTCCAATATTCTACCTGGAAACTGCAGAGTCTTCTTAAGCTGTCTGCCCAAACCCTTAAGATCTCTGCAGAGGACTAAGCCTTCACTTCCTCCATCACAGTGGTAGAGAAGAGCCGCCAAAATCATTCCAGCCTAAAGGGATCCAAGCACTGGAAAGCAGCTCAACTCTCTGCACTCGAGGCCTCCTGAAGCTACAAAACAAGCAAATAAAGAAACCAAAAAGAAATGCACCAACCCAGACACACACCAAAATCATCAAGGCCAAAATCTCCCCCAACAAGCACTGGCAGGAGCTGCTGAAAGAGCTGGCAGCAGCAGGAAGCGGAGCTTGCTTGAGGCCGTGTGTTTTAGCAGCTAGCTAAAGAAACTGGCTCTTATCTCAACAGCTGGTTAAGATACTGGACTGAACTGCATAGACGTGCCCACAAGTTGATTTATGGCAGTTTCAGGCTGATTTATACTTTGTCATGTGAGGTAGTACTCAGAATTTGGGCGCTTCTGTTTTACCTCTGTGCAAACTAAGGGCTTGAAAGGATGTACGTGCCAAAGAGCTAAGGGCTAGGAAAGAGACAACTAGTCATTTTGTTTGTTCTAAATCAATGTACATTTTGAAGAGGACACACATTTGTACCTAGATACACTATTTAAACTGTCAATAGTTTCTTTCCACAAGTCTTGTGTTAAACTCTGATCTGATACACTCTGCATTCACTGGAATTATACACTAATTCTCATGCTTAGAAAGCTTTGATGGATCACGTTTGAAGTAGCTATTGAAACGTGCAATAAAATACTTTCAGAGCCTGTTGATATCTCGTTATGACTGTTCCATTGTTCAGGAACTGCTCACAACTGAGCTGGGAATCTCAGATCTGGGACCTTGGGAAATTCCCCTTCTCGTGCTCTTGGCTACCAACCTGCTCAGCGCAAACCCTCTGTGGTGAAGAATTAGTATAAGAGCCCACCTGAAAAAATACTTCCAATTTCAAACAAACTTCAGGAGAAAAAGAAAAAAAAATCAATATTAGATTAGTTGCAAGGGTAGTACAAGTCCATGAGGCACAAAAACCCACCAAAAATAGCCCCACAGAGCATGTTAGAGAAGGCTGTTGTACAAGGCCAGAATTTGACACTGAATTATTCTTTTTAAACCAGAAAATCTATTCTTTTTATTCTATTCCGTTTAAACTAGAAAATTTATTTTTGATTAGAAGCTAATATACATCTGCTTTAAACCAACTACAGAAATGCTGGCCCTACTTGAGCGCAGATTATGTATTTTGCATTTACCATAGTCAAAACATGCAACACAGAAATTCAGCTGAGGACAAAGCAAGAAGTGAAGCTAATTTGAAAGTTTCCAAACTGGCATTTTTTAGCATGGTAATCTTCTGAGGGAATTTCCAGGTCTTTGCAATTTACCAGCCAAAACTAAACAGCATCCCAATTACTTCTCAAGTGTCCAGGGAGAAAATATTCCAATACCCAAGGAAATGGGGATGCATCACTCTCACCAGGACCTAAGTCTAAGTGATTCCACAAGGGTATGGATGGTGTGGATGCCCTCACTAAGCTCTGCTAATGTATAGCGGAGACAATCCTTCAGCACCAAACCTCCACGTTGTGGCTCTCCTTTCTCATTCCAATGCTGCTCTTGAAAACTTTCCTTTCCTCTTCTTAGGTCTGAAACCTTTTCAGATGCTCTTGGGGGAAATATTATCCAGGACCTCCTCTTATGGGTCGTATCTTCATTCTGCAACAAGGCAGCAGCAGCTCTGCAGCACCCACAGCAGCTGCCCATGTGCTGCTTTGACACAGACCTCACAACTGCATGCAGGCTACAAATTCAGACCTTTCCTGCTGCCTCTTTGTAATAGATGGGGATTTTTCTTCACTGTAACATTGTTATCATTAGCATATCATCTCAGACTTGGAAACAAGAAAGCCTCACCAGGATAAAATGATGCAATGAAGGCCCATAATTGCAGGCTGCCCCACATGCTGCAGCCATCAGACACCTGTAACAACATCTGCAATCAACGTATTGGGAGGCAATCAGCACACCAACTATATGGGACAGTTGGTACGTAGGGATTTCACCATCAAATAAAGCTATTACAGGACCTCACTATAAAATATCACCCCTCAGAACAGGGTGCACTATCGAGACACAACTCCTTCCTAAGCAGATTTAAAAGATCCAAGACTATTGGAAGCTCTCCTGGAAAGCAAGTGAGGAACATGCATGGAAACATGGACAGGAACTGCTCTCAGAAGCAGCAACAAGCATCAAGTTGTGCCAAACCTTTCATTTCTGGCCTCAGTTTAGCAGGGCTACTGTAAAAGCAGAACCAAAGCTCTCCCCTTTCCTGTTATATTCAAACATATATTTTTTAATCCTGACAAGTGACATCCTTATGAGCTCTCAGATACCCAGAGAAGGCTCCCCCTTCCCCTTGCTCTTTCCTGGCAAACAATCATTCAGGCTATTAATTGACTGCAAAGTCTGTGACTATGTATATATTGATTTAAAATACTCTAAATGCAGACATTCCTACTAAAGTATTTTCTGACATTTAACAATGACAACTACTCTTGCAATAATTCTGGCAAAGAGTTCAAAACAAAACCTCTTTAAAAACGGATAATTCCTTTAAAATATGCACAGCTCTAATTTAATTGCAGTAGGAAACCTTAGTGGTTTCATTCCTGTTAAACACCATAGGACTTCCCATAAAGAAATTCATTTCAGAGGAAAAAAAAAAACCAAAAAAAAAAAAGAACTTCATTTAATCCCATTATTTAATTAAACCATATTTCTGACCCACGTTAAAAAGGGGAGAAAAGTATTAGAAGGAAAATCCTACTCCTAGGATAATGTTTTGCCCAACTGCAAATTAAACAGCTAATTTCATTGGAACTCCATTAGACACAAACCTCAACTCAGACCCTTATCTTCTCACCCAAATTTTGAGCGTCAGCTCTCTTGAACTTGCTGTAATTTGGTTTCTTCTTTAATATTTTGGGTAAAATAAAAGCATCTTGTATTTTGTGTGTATATACAAGAGTGACATGATTACCACAACTAACAGCAACTCTCCAGAATTATGGCTTTTACCTTGCAAAGCATTTAAACTATGCAGTAATCCTTAAATCACTTTTCAATCAAGTAGGGGAAAGAGGCGAAATGTAACAGCTCTCAAAAACAAACTCTCAGATCAGTTTAACAACCCTGTTAATCCAGGGCATACCGATTCAATAAGTGACATGGGCTTTGCATTTCCATCTTAAGAAAGAAGGAAAATAGCAGGACTCCTAAAAAGAGAAGCAAAGCCCTATGCAGCTTATATGCATTTTAATGGAAGCAGCAGGATGCACATGCTTAATGAAATGATTCAATCTGGGGAAAAAAAAACATTTTCTTATATCCATTCACTCATATCGTTAACACATCTGGAATCCCTATGAAAGTAGAGGCTTGGAGAAGGAACAAGTCATAATTGACACCCAGTTTCCCAGCTCCCTTGTCAGGCTCTAGTACTTGAAATAGCATGCAAAAAGCTTCCCCCAAAATACTCTTTCATACATATTTGTAAAAGAAAAACACTCATAAACACAGCTGAATTCTTGAGGGGTTCCTGTTATAGAGAGGAAACATGCAGAGTAACAGAGAACCTGAGATCCATTTCTAGATATCTAAAAAGGATGATCTTCACCAAAGTCCCTGCAGGAGGATGCAAAGGAGATGTCAAATCACTGCATGTATCAGGACTTCTCAAGCAGATCTGACCAGTTGTCTCATGAGCCTTCTTCATTTTCCTAAGGGACCATTTTAAATATTAGGACCCCCACAAGATGTTGCTTGGTTTCAGAATGACTAGCTAAGAATGGAGATAAAACTCATCTTTCCAATACTGAAAACCTAATTTCCACAACCCATCCTTCAAATATTATAAGACCTAAGTCCCAAGACTCTCAGAAACACCTGTGCTCAACTGATGCACTAATTCTTTGATTGCCATTCAATTCTGACACAGATAGCAAGATCTCTAATGGGACTTTACGAATCCTCTTCTGTTTCTTATATACCAGTTAACACGTTCTTGGTTGCAGCTTAATATTCACTTGCATTTTTCCAGGTTACATCTCTGGAGTGTTCTCACCAGCACCCCTCCTGATTTGCTTTAATTTGCACTTCAGCCAGCACTCCATAGATGTCCTGCTATGGCAGCACTTGTCATAACATCACACTTGAGACAGGTTTATATACTTGTGTATACATAATTTCCATTGTACACACACATATACGTATATAAATGAGAAGAGAATGTTTCCATGTCAGATAGTGAATATATATTCCAAATCTAACTTGGAGCACTGTTGGAAAAGCAGCAATGTGAAAATATTATGAAAGATCGTGTCCAATTTACACAGCATGAGTAACACTGTCATAGAAAACACTGCACCTACCTGACATGAATTTAAGATACAACTCTTACCTTGTGAGTACACTTGATACTTGCAAAGTCTTTTTTCCTTAATCCCTTAGACCTAGGTTTAATTTACATCCCTCACCCTGCCAGTTATAAGAAAACTTACATTTTTCTGCAATAATCAGGATAAGAGATGACCTGAATTCACACATGATATTTGGGTTTTTATTGTCCCTTTTTTTTGTATTTTGTTTGTTGTCAGTAAGTCAAGATAATTAGTAGGATAAAACAAAATTGTAGTTTTTATAATTTCCCACAGTAGCACATTAACATCCAAATGCTCAGGTGGTGCCAGCCCCGACTCCCAGACTGCTGCAGTCCAATTGCTCCTGAAATACTGGTCGCATTAGCAGAATCTGATCCCATATTTCAGCTTCACCTTAGATTTACACTTCCAGCAACTACTTTTTAAATACACACAGTCTGATAACTTATTTTTGTTAAAAAAGAGCAAGCTTGCAAAAGATATATTTGTGATTTATTTGCAGTGGATTTCACTGAGATTTCTTCAGACTTAAAGCTCCCTAAATCCCTACAGCACCTTTATGTGCAGGTGTGATAACCATCACTTGCAGCAGAGCAAGCACAGCCTGCAGTGCTTGGAGAAACTTTTCTTCATCGTCTGAAGAGCTGCTCATATAGCAAGGGAAGTCTGACCTAACTGGGCAGATCTCTGCCCAAAACTTATCATTCTCATTTAATTAAATGTACAATGCACTGGAAGCGACCCCCATATGACTGATATGATTAATATCAATCAGAAAGTAAAGCATTCATCTAAGTTGACTATTCACTATTGTCTCAACTCATTTTAAAGCTCTTACTTGCCTGGAATGTCAAGTTTCAAATTCCGGCTTCAACTATACAGAATAAATATGTAAAATGTTGCCATGGAAACATTATCCTAAAGAGAATGAGATTGGGTCTATGGTCACAGGGAAAGGCAGTATTTCTCTTGAATTGCTGCAGAAATGGCGAATCACTGGGAAATGTGAATTTGCTTCTGAAGATAATATTTAATATTCTGATAATATTTAAATATTAGGAGATAACATTTAAATATTATCAGAAATATTTAGATTAGAGTCAAAGTTTCATGTAGCAGTTACTCTTCTCACTTACTCTTCCATAGTGGCCAAAAAGGTGCAATCCCCAACTTGCCAAGCTGAGCATCAGGAGGCACTAGCAGAGCAGCACGAGCTCCTCTGTCCTCTGTACATCTTGTAAACAAGCCCATTGCATAGATCTGTTTTCAAATTACAGAAAGGTAAGAGCACGAGTGCAAATTTACAAGCAGTCAATTAGTCCTTCCCAGTTTTAATTGCACTTGTACTCAAAACTCAGGTATTTCACTACACCAACGTGCTTGCAGTGGTGACATCCTTAAATGCTTCAGTCAGACACTCTTGTTTCTGCAGAGCAGATGTGGCACTCGGCTGGGAAAGATGGGAAACTAACTGAGCAGGAGTCATTAAGAAAAAGGAAACATTATCAAGACTAGCTGAAAGCTTAAGAAGGGAGCCCAGCCTTAGCTTAAGAGGTCGCTTTACAAGGATCTCAGCACAAGTATTACTCTCAAAATACAAATTACCCATAGCTTTGAGAGCAGCCTGATATACACAGTAAATTCAAAGATACTGAAAGTTAACAAGCATACTTACTGTGAAATGGTCACATTTAACTGTGTATTTTAATCTATTTTTACTGAGTCCTTGTCTTTTCATGTTTTGTACAGAATTAAACACATCTGAAAACACAGCATAATTAAAGAACATGAGGCTAAAGCTTGTGATTTGGTGATGGTTAAGTTGTTGATTTTCCAAGCCTGCTGAGAAAGGCACCACCTAGAAACTTTCACGTCACAGTTTTCCAGAACAGTATAAATTTTGTTCCAGGATGTCCCTCTTGAGATACAGTCCTGTCAAAAAGGACACAAAACACTAACCCACTACACTGTGCTCACATTGTGCAGCTGTTTCTCCTGTCGTTTGCTACAATCAATCCTCATGCAAAAGCAAGAGCAGATGCTTCCCATACTGGAAACTTCCATGGAATTACTACATGGGTACACAGGGAAGAATTAGCTTCGAGACTGCATGATCTCTACTGCAGGAATCAGTCTCGCCACGTTGAAACAAGATGCTGTGGATAAAAAGTCATAACTGCAGACTCTGACCAGGGATATAATGAAATAATAAGTAAAGAAACTTAAGGAAGAATGTCTTGACAATGAGGGTGACAGAGCCCTGGAACAGGCTGCCCAGGGAGGCTGTGGGAGATCTGGAGATCTTCCAAACCCACTTGGATGCAGCCCTGTGCCCTAGGTGACCCTGCGTGACCAGGGCATTGGACTAGATGATCTCTGGCGGTCCCTTCCAACCTTAAGGATTCCATGAATGCATCCCTAGGAACTGCCTTTCGGACCAAAGGCCACACACACTGAGCCACCTGAGCACGACGAGGCTGGGAGAGAGAAGCTGAGGGTCCAAATTCAGCACTGTCACCAGCTGCAGTCAACCTCGGGTGACAGAGATGTGGCAGAGCCAGCCTGTTGCTCCCTGCCAGGCTGCCTCTTGGCTCAGCGACGTGTTTTATAGGACACAGGGAGGGACCTGAAAGGGAAAGGGCGACCCTAGCATCAGGGCAGCTTGCTAACGGGGCTGCAAAAGCTTGTCCTCCTCTCTTGCAGGGGCAGCATCTATGCAGACAGGAAAAATATTCAACCCTCAAAAACAGATTTTTACCTGCTGTTTACCCACCTGAGCATGTGGTCATGGGTGACAGCACCACTAGAAAGGGGAAAAAGCAAAGTAAGAACAACTCAGTGGAACT
Source organism: Rhynchotus rufescens (assembly GCA_032273925.1). Taxonomy (NCBI): domain Eukaryota; kingdom Metazoa; phylum Chordata; class Aves; order Tinamiformes; family Tinamidae; genus Rhynchotus; species Rhynchotus rufescens. The sequence goes on from JAVCKT010064761.1 coordinate 14,790, forward strand.
GAGGCCCTTCCAGAGCTCTGCTCTCAAAAGCTACATTTCTTTGTGGGTTTAAGAATTATTTTACCATGCGGAGCGATAGCAAGCACTGATGATTCACGAGCCACAATTAGGACTAAGGTGCAACTGCTTTCCTGGCCACTTGACTCATGGCAAGGGAGATTCATAAACAAGGAAGATTCATAGAGCCTAATGTCAAATACGTGTCATATCTCTCTCTCTGCTAATAAGTAACTCAACAGTTCTGAGTTACTGCTCATAATTAGTAAAGCTCTTTAAATCACATTATAAGAGCCTTACAAGCTTTTTAACTAATAATTAAGTGCTCATGATGACTTCTTAAAACATCAGTCAAAAACAAGTCTTCTCTCTAGGTTTGGGTCTAATAGCAACAACGTGATTTCTTCATTTTTACTGCGAATTCCTGCATTCCAGGATGGGCAAGTGGTGCCCTCTCAGATCTTCCTTTGCAGGCACTGTTATGGCTATTGAGGAAGAGTTTTCTGCCACAACAGAGAGGAACATTTTCAGTCCTATTCAGAGCTGCAAAGCCGTAAGGGTTAAACAAAATAGTAGATCGACTGTGTGGTTACAGGGAAAGAGGGAATTCTTGTGTCAACACTACCACCTGCAGGGCCTCCAAAGAGATAACTAGCGATCCACAAAGAGCAGCAGATGAAGAGATGCAAAGTTTAATCTCTCTTGCACAAATAGCATCCCAAGTGTCACACTTTGCCACCCAAAACCAAGATGAGCACCCCTGACTCCACCGAGTGATCATTGAAGATGAACCTGGTCCCTGTGGCAGGAAAACTCTGCTCATCCACAACCGAGTTGAGGGGTTAACTTGATTGGTTAACTCATTGGTTAACTTTAAAGGTTAAGAGCCTTTAGTCTCTTACCTACACAAAGTGGACTCGTATCTCACCGCACTTTCAGGCTGCCACAAGGCAGCAGCCTGTCTGGAGACCCAAATTGCCCCTCATGTCCAACTCTAACTGGAGATGGGCAGCACTCCTCAAGATTCAGCCCTGGAGACC
>JAVCKT010064860.1:0-38001 GCA_032273925.1 Rhynchotus rufescens
CCCCTTGGCCGCCACTGGCCACCACCCACAAGAGCTCGGCCCTTCCTCCCTCCAGCCTCCCCTCGGCTGCTTGCACATGTAAAATGTGCATGAGATGGGCAGGGAAGGTCGACGAGTGTCGTGACTCAGAGCGTGAGCACGTTTCCATCAGGAGAAAAAGCAGCTGCTGATTTCTGCAGGCTCTGGGAATGAGCTCTGCACTGACAGGAATAAAAAACGCTGGTTCTGACTGCTGAGATTCGTGCACTTCTCTGCATTGCAAAAGGGCATTTGCAGCATTTCTTGCTAGTATTAATAGGTTTTCCCTTACGCCTGGGTACAGTATCTAGGGCAGCAGAAATGCAATCAGTTGTTAGGGCACTTGCTGCGTTAGAGAAAAAGCAGCCTTTTCGTCCTGCATGCATTATGCAGGCACATGCTGCAAAGTCTGGGCTTGAGAACGGATTCCAGATGCCTCCAAATTTCTGAATTTTCAGACCCATCTGCCATGAGAGGGATAAAATCCAGCTCTGAATTTGGATTCTCGTTCTTATTCTTTGTCTTCTGCCTCCTTTCCTGCCTGTCCTCTCCTTTACCCCCCAAAATAAACTTGCATGTTTACACAGAGATTATGTCAGAGATAAGTCAAGCCTGGGCTGGGTTGCTGATTCAGCATTATTCAACATAATTCAAGTCTTAGGTGTTCATTTTCCATCAGAAAAAAAAAATGACAGTGTCTTTCAGAGACCTGACAGTGATAAAATTGCCTTGTTTTCCAAAGTGAATTGTGCTGGTTGTGAGAGGAAAGGAAGGAACAATGATGAAATGTCTCCGTTTCATAAAACACAATGTAATTTTGACCTGGTGAACAGCTGAACCTGAATGAACAGTTTTGAATATAGCTTCCATAGCATCATCATCATCATCATCATCATCATCATTATTATTATTATTATTATTGTCATTATTAGTACCATGTAAGCTTCATTATTGGGTCAGAAAGTGTAGTCCACTGCTTTAGGAGTTTGCAGCATGGGAAGCAGCTGTGTCTACATGGACAGGAGTTGCATGTAAGGTCTACCCACTGCTGCCACTCAAGGTAGCTCTTGCAGTGACCACCGTTGGACTGGGTTTGCTCTCCAATTTGTTGCTCAGTGTTAATCATTCCCGCTCTGTAAAATGCTCTCCACAAGAGGCTGACCGGAGTTCTTCAACTGCAAGAAAAAGAGAAAAACGACCCAAGTAGAGCTTAAGGGATTTCCATGGGAACATAGGGAAGCTTGTAAGATAGGAGGGGACGCTTGGTTAGCACCTGCAGTGTAAATCCATGTGAAAGAGCTCAGTTAAGGCTAACTAAGGAGATACAGAGATTAGAAATGTCTTTCGGGAAGGTAGCAGAGCCTGTTCTGACATGGGAACCTGATTAACAGGACCAAGAGGTCCTGTTAATCCTGTTTTCCTGCTGCTAAAGGTGTTAGCAGGACCCTTGTCTCTGTGGTAGAGGTGACACCAACGTTGCCACCAGCGGTGTGTCCAGGCCATCCCAGAGAAGCCTCCAGAGAAGGGAATGGCAATGGAAGGAGCCATCAGGATTCCAGGCATTTGTTCACGCCTTGACCATGAAGAAGCCCTTGAAGTGCAGCCCAGATGCCCGTGATCAAATGTGAGGCTGCAGCTGCTGCTCCTGACCTCGCTCCCCTGCTCTGATGAGGCTACGATGGACATGCACTTGCTCGTATTTTTATTTTCTTGGGGCAGATCTTCCCTGCACCCATACAGCCCCCTGCAGATGGGAGACAGGAGAGTCAAAAGAGAATGGTCATCGCATGGCTTGAAGTAAGAACCATCAAGGAGTTTGTAGAGAGCCACAGACCATCCAGCCAGAAGAGGAGATACTCCCTTTCCCCAGATTTTGCTTCTGGGGTTGCACTTAGGGCGGATTAGACAAGAAAGGCACAGAATGATGTAACTGGAGGGTGAGCCAGAAGGATGAACTTTCTTTTGGACCAGGGTCCCACTCCTGTATCACATAATGGGGTCAGATACAGAGATCTGAGACACTGCACAAGGTGTCATGCAAAGAGAATAACGTGGGTTTGGGAAGGAGTTTATCTACCCCAGCTCCATTCTGCGCCCTCTTAAGCTCTCTATTTTTGCCAGTAAGTTTAAGCTTAGCACAGCTGAGGAGTGGATGTAGACGCTGCAGTTTTAGGAGGAGCTCAGGCAGTGACAAGAGGCAGCGATGGCCTTGGGCACGGGGCAAACAGACCCGTTGCTTTTAGCACAAGCGCCCATGGGGAGAGCAGGGTCATCCCAGCTTGCTCTGACTCTTCCTGCCCCGAGCTAATGGGAAAACGCCCGTTAACTTCAGCGGGAATGAGCTGCCAAGTGCAACAGCAGGGCTGGGGAAGGGGCTTTGTTTTGGAGTGCGGATCTGCGCAGGATGCCGCGTTTGGGATTCAGGGCCACGACTTCCTGCTGCGACTCTAAAGCAGCGGATTTTTTTGTTAAATTGTGCAGGGGCAGGAGAGATTTCGGGCTCCCACCTGATGCACGAGGCTGTTCCCAGCAGCAGGAATAAGCAGTAACTTGCTGCCATCTGCTGGGGTTCTGCCTACGGAAGGGGAAGCCTGCGTGCACGAAATCCCTCAGATATCCCTGTGCCCATAAAGGGTCCTTCTTCTTGCTTCTGAGCAAGAAATAATATTTCTCTTTTAGATTTTGTTCATGATAGCTGGGTTTTTTTTTCAGATTTTATTCATAAACAGCTGATTGTGTAATGCGTGGGTTGGGCACAGGGAAGAGGTGGAAAGCTGAAATGAGTGAGGACATTGGCTCATTTTCCATGAGGTTTTAATCACTGAATTCGGGATAATATGTGGGATGAGACGTCAAGGACATCAAGGAATACGATAGTGAGGTCTGGCTGTAGGTAGGAGAGGTATTGCCTGAAGTACTGGACCCTCTTTGAGGTAACTCAGGACCTCTTCCACTGGTCAGGCACAAGAGTTTTGGGGTCCTACCTCCTACTGAGGCACTTCCATCCCTGAAGAACTATGAGATATGAAGATCAGGGTGGTGTATCAACATGGTAAGAATTTGGGGGGTTTTCTTTTTGTCTCCATGGCAGAAAAACAGATGGCTCCTGAGCATGCACAGCACCCAGAAGCGGGTAACTGCACACATATGTGTCCTATAATGTCTTAATGAGGGCTTGGCAATCCTACACATTGAACCCCTTCCTTCTGCAGCCAACTACCAAGATGGGTTTCTGGGACCCTGGTGTAGACATCCTGGTCTCAAATTGACCTCTTCTTGATACAGTGTTGGAGGGAAGAAATAAAGACTGTAAATGTGTTAGCCTGGAGAATTGCTCTGTCCTCGTGGCATCCACAGGTGCTCAGTGCTGCAGCAGGTAGGACTGATCAACTCTTTGCAGTACCAATTCCAGGAAGATCCTTCTGGAAAACAGGAACAGAACAGGCTGTGGAAGAAAAGCTTCCCCTTGGCAGGATGGGAAAGGCCTCTTAGGTCCATCCTGATGCTGGATCCACGTTGTGTGTCTGTGAAGCATGCCCTCATTTAGGTTTTGCTGCTTTTAATTAACAAAGCTGCTTTAGTTTTCAATTAAGGACTGGGTTACAACAAAATCTGTATTTTCTTTTCCTTTCTTTTCTCTCGTTTTCTCTCTTTGATCTCAGTGCAGGTTTAATTAGCTGTAATTAGTGGTTTCACTGCATTAACCAAAAATCCCAGCCATAGAGGATTAAGAAGCACCCTTCAGCTTCCTGACTATCCTCCTCTTTCCTTCATATTCCCCCTGTGAACTGGGTGATTGGAGAATGTGTTCCCATACCCACAAATGCTTCAAGGTGATGGTTATTTCAGAGAGGAGCTTGGCCAGGGTCTGTCTTTGAACCAGAAATCACCTGTCCATGATGCTAAGGCCCAAGATGATGTATAGGTAAATATATAATACAGATATTTCTCCTCTGGCTCAACAACAAGCTTCTTTTTGAAGCCTGCTCAAGGAGGTGGGTCTTGCGTGGAGAGGTTTATCCCAAATAACCAATTAACCCAAAATGCCTGATTGCAAACCGTGGCCTTCCAGCCTCCCCACTCGCTGGTCCTGTCCTTCCTTCCCTTGCAGGGAAGCAATCCAGCTCATGGGGAAGGGACACGTTTGGCTTCTTGCAGCAGCTTGGAGTCTTTTTTTGGCAGGATCAGCTCCCCGGGCTGGTTCGCAGCAGGCCTTGCAGACAGCTGCGCTGGCACCACTGAAGCAGCGGGAACAAAAAAGGAAATGAGCTGAAATCCTCTAAAATGATAGTGTTGCTCAAAGTGGGACTTCACCGTAAGTTAGGCTAAGGCATGATGGGTGAATAAGCAAATTGCTCCATGCAGGAGCAGAGGGGAGAAGGGAGGAGCGAGTGTGTCCTTGTGCAGAAGGCCTCATCACTCTCCTCTCTCCCTTCTTGGGCCATTTGGCCTCCTTCCAGTCGGAGGATGGACAACTTTTGTTCTCCAGCTTGCCGAGTTGCACGTTTCCTATTTATTGGTTGAGTCTGGGAAGAGCTTTGTCTGCTGCTGATTCTGCGTGTTAGGAAAAGCTCCACAATGGCATCGTGGTGATTTACCAGCTGTTCTGAAGCGAAAAACCTCACTCTTGGGGGATGACATTTCTCGTGTTTGTCCTTAAGTAATTTTTGTGTAATGAGAGCACTTGAGCGCGTGAAGGTGGAATGAGTGGCTTAACAACCGGGTAATGACAACCCATCCCTCCCCTTCTTTGGTGACTACGTGGATTAGAAATTCCTCCAGGAGGGGATTTTGCTGGCTTTGTAATTAAAACACACACCAGGCACGTCAGAGATACGGGGGCTGTGGCAGCCCAAGGAACGTGCAGTCAAGCCCAACAAAACACACGCTCAACATTCAGGTACGTGTAGGGTGGCCCATGCTCTACCTAGAGGTCCTCCATGGTCATGTCTCCATCAGGGCTGGTTGCCCTTGATTCCCTTTACTGCAGCTGGTGAGAAATGAGCATGTTGAGAGTGAGATTCTCTGAACTGGATCAAGTGCTTTGAGGTAAGTGGCCTCCTAAGAGTGCCTGTTTCTGCCTCACGAGGCTCTGCAGAGCCAAGGTGACCTGCTCAGGTGACATTATCCATGGCAGACGTCTCTCATTAGGCAAGACAACCTGCCATATCGTTATGTGGGGTTATGTGTATGGAGTCAGGAAGTTACTTTGCATGAAGACATCCAACCTATAAATGCCTCAGTAAGTTTTTGCACACAGGAACAGCCCCAAACTCACCGGATTAGGAGGCTGGGTGGGTTTGGCAGGTGCTGCATTCCTAATGGCAGAACAGGCCGCAGTGCACCAAGTCCCATAACATCCATTCTTCACCTGTATCACTCCATAGAGCAAGGGAAGCATCTTAAAACACCAGTCTGGGCCTGGCACACGGCAGCCCCACTCCGTCCTCCTGCTGTGGACTCAAAGGTTTCATTTTCATCAGCCATTTCAGTTCTTCCTGCAGGCGCTTTTAATCTTCGCACGGTAACCTTTAGAGGTACAGGTTTTAGTGGCCTCCGTAATGATTTTCCCTGCCTGAATGTGAATGTCTGAGTTGTTCCGAGGGAAGAGATTAATTTAATTTCGCTAAACTGGAAATGGACTCAAAAAACAGAGGGGCTTCATTGCCTTTTGTTGCTTGGCGCGCTCGGTGTGGTGGTGAAGCGATCAGTGGAGATGAACCTCTCAGCCAGCAAAAGCCTCTGTTCATATTTCCAGGGTTCAGGGAGCTGTGAATAAACAATTTTAAGAAATGTTTTTGGCTGCTAGACTTGGCCAGAGCACGTTCCTATAGTGCATTAAAAACATCAGGCTATATTCTCCTAGAAATGAATTACAAACAAATTCCCCATTTATCCCCGGGGTGACAGTCTTTTGCTGATAGGTGCTTTCTCAAGACTAATAAGTTTTGAATGTTGGTCGAAAAAAAAAAAAATCAAAGTAATTACTTTATGTTCCCAAGCTCGTTATTTGTGTAGGTGCATGTGTGTTTATCTCTTTCTGTCATGCTGCATTGCTAATGTTAATTAAAGGGAAAGGATTTTTCTTTTTAGAAATTTTTCTTCCTAATCTCTACTTTTAGTGACTTTGGCCTCGGTGACAATACTTTGGCAATGATCAGTCACTTGTAGAGCTGCAGTTGCTTTAGCTCAAGTTTCAGTTTGAGGAAGTGCTGGCTGTCCAGCAGGAAGAAGGCATCATCCTCATGGGATGTGACACGTTTTGTTCCATCCAGGAGCCCCATGGGTCAACAAACATCAGGAGGACTACAGCTGGTAGCAGGAGTTTGCAGGTTAGAAATTGCAGAGAGGATGGATGGGTGGTGATCTTTCTAGCTTGGGGCCTGCCATCTCATAGGAGGGTTCACCTTCTCATTCCGTCTCGAGATGGAATTCCTTCGGATTTTTTCTTTTTTTTTCTTTTTTTTTTTAATATTACTGTTTTACAAGAGATTGATGTTTGGGGCAAAATGAGAAATGGGAAGAGGGGCTTCTTGAAATGGAAAGAGGGAGGTGGTGGAGTGTCCTTCTCTGGAGGTCTTCAAAACCTGCCTGGATGCCACCATGTGCTACGTGCTCTGGGTGTCCCTGCTGGAGCAGGAAGGTTGGACTAGATGATCTCTAGAGGTCCCTTCCAACCTCAACCATTCTGGGAGCCTGTGATTCTGTGACCAGCAACAATGTTCAGAAGTCCATAGTTCAATGGACATAGTCCAAACGTAATTTGATGGAAGTCATAGTTCAATATTCAGAAGCCCCCTTAGCATCCTGAAGGGGGATTTAGGTCAGTTAGGTGATAAAGTCCAAAAGGATGACCCCCAGATTCCATTCCCAATTCCTTTGGTGATGACAGAGGTATCTACAGGTGATTTGGCTGCTTGTATTTTGTATAGAGCTGCTGCCTTCTTGCGAAGGCTGTCTACAGTGTGGCATGTGTCGTGTTCCGGAGCCTCTTGGGCTGGTACCTCCCTCACGGAACTCCACACGGAGAAGTGGTCACCTTTATTCAGGCTAGATGCAGATACTGAGGATCTCCACATACCCAGTAGCAAAAGGGGTTGGAGCTCTTGCCCCCACAAAAATCTAGCTTGTGGGGGTAAGTGAAGGTTCACTGGGCTAGAGAGACCAGTAATGAAGGCAGATTTAATGCTTTCCTAGTAGGTAAAATTCTTACCTCCTAGCTCTCTTAGCCCAGTATATCTAATATGAAGATGCAACATATATGTGATCTCCAAACGGCAACTCCAAACCACTGCTCTTCCTTTATCTATGTTTTTGTTGGGTTTGTTTCCTTTTGGGGCAAGTGAGTTGAGAACAAGGGCGTAATTAAAACTTTTGTTCCTTTAGAAATTCTGTTTCAGCAGTGAGTCCACAAAAGGCTAGAGAGATATGTGCTCCAAATATTGCCTGCTTCTGTGCCTGGCTGTTTAGCTTTTCCCAGAAACTGAATATTGCCCCTTTTTGCCCAGTAGATGTTGCTGTTGAATCAATAACATTAAAAAAGGACCAGGGAAACAAGCTTTCAAAGTTCAGAAGACAGTGTAAATACTATGTTTACAGTGTCCACATTATGGAGGATAAAGTCAAAATTAGCTTTATTTACATTGCATGGACTGAAAAATCCTCCTAGTCCTATAAATTAAGAAATTGAGACAGTCTGTCCAAATTGCTGCTTCTTAATCAGGAAGACATTGTAAATATTCCTAAATTTAATACAGAGAAAAGAGGTCTAAGTTTTTAAAAACGCTGTATTCGTCTTGTTTTCAGTAATATATAGAAGATTGGGAACCTGCTGTGTAAATGAGAAAAGTAATCAGTGCCTGTAAATGTACCTTTGAGTTACACATTCAGTGCCCTGTGGAAGAACAAAAAAGCAAGTGACTTTTCCAGCCGGCCAGCTTATTATGGTTTTATTAAATGTATTAACTTAGTATTCTCACTCTAAGATTCATAAATCATGTGAGTGCCAGTGATCATGCCCCTGTGATGTGATACAGCTTGCAAAGCTGTGACATTTGGCAAGATCAGGCATTTAGGTAGCCTCTGTAAGACAGCGTTGGTTTGTGGAAGCTGGACTGTTGCTCCCAGTTCGGGAGCATCCTTTCGGATGGAAATCCCTGGTACAGCATGTGGTTTGTTTGGTTGGTTTTTCCAAAGGGGCAGAACAGGAGAGACAGGTCACTAGGGAGTACAGGCTGAAGGGGGAGAAACAGGAATACATTCAAAGGTAGCATTTAGCAACACTTGTTTAGTAAGATTGTGTAGAGCTATTTATTTATTTATTTATTTAATAAATAGCCTTCTAACAGAGGCGGAGGAATAGTTTATCAGTATTTCATTCACACACTTTTCCTCTGAAGAAACCCGCTCTGTAAGTAAGGAAAAATCTCCCTGCTGGATTTTCTCTTTCTATTATATGGGCAAACATCTGCAGCTACTGGTTTCCTTGGGAACAAAGTCGCTGAGAAAGCTCAGTGCACTGCACTGAATCTGTTAATTTTGGTGCATTTGAGAAGAGTTTAACGTGCACGCTTGGAGCTTTGCACTACGTCTGCTTCTCCAGTGCTGTCTCGTATGCGCTTTTCTCGCCCAAAATGCATGCTGAAAGGAGATGTGCTACATGCTTTGGCTTTGGGACAGGACGACAAGAAAGGTTGGTATTTACAAAGCGAAACATGGACCATATCTGTTTTTTACCTACTGAATTTTTTTCTCATCTAGTTCTCTGCATACTGTTTTTTAACTCTTCCCTTTTAAAGCTTAATGCAATTGTTTGCTTATTGTTGCAGTCTGGGCTGTTGTTTGGAGTTGGAGATCAGAGCTGCTGAAAGGGATTGCTGATACATTTGCCTCATAATAGGATTTTGGCAGGACGTGGATTTTATTGGCAGTTTATTCAATTAATTCAATATGGGACACTCATATGTGTTCTCATAGAGCAGTATTTTTGTTCTGGCTGTGACCAAACTATGATTTCATATGTTTTTGCACAGATTTGCTTGTGGCTTGGAGCAGTCAAAGCTGACAATAAGCATCACTAAAATGTTTCAACACGTAGCTTGCTTTGTGTAATTATATCAGGAGGAATTTATTTAAAATCTTTGTATCTGTTATAGTATCTTATCTAAGGGAAATTCTAGTAAGTACTGCCTGTGGAGTGAATTTGTTTTGGCAGGTATGTTTAACATCACCTCATGCCAGTAACTGGGTCAGTGGTACAGGGGACAGAAGGCAATGTTTGACTGTCTTCCTTTTTGGCAAAATTGCTTCCCCATATATATTGGAAAAGTAACATACAGTACTGAGAAGACGAGGCTCATTAGAAAAAATACTTTAAATACATGCTGACAAAACATTGGCTGTAGTTTGACAAGTATTATAGAAGCATCTGGCAATGATTTCATGATGGGATTGCTTTCTAAAATAGGCTTTAAAATGTTTCAAAAACTTCTGTTCCTTTTTTAAAGGAGGCAGCTATTCACATGAAATGTATAAGCCCAGTCACTAGACTCTGTGCATTTAGGATTTTGTTCATGAGTATTCAACAGGAAGCTTTTTTGAAAAGTTGAGACCTTGCTATGTTTTCCTCCTTGGATGATTTTGGCAGTCATTGCTGAGGTGCATCTCTGAAAGAAAGAATTGAAGCTTCAAAGGATTTACTGTTTTATGTTTTATTGGTAATGGTTTTATTGCTGTGTGGGGGCTCTAACAGTGATATTCATGGTAGGATGATTAGTGTGCTCTGTGTGTGTTCAAAGTAAGACTATTTGGGCAGGGGGTGTTGGGGAGAACAGTTACACGTGCAGTCTTTGCCATGGGAAGCTAGTGTATTTAGTTTTAAATGTTCTTTTTACAAAGGGCAGGAGGAGAGAAGAGGGGTTAGGAGTGAATCAGAATCATAAAATCCTTAAGGTTGGAAGGAGCCTCTAGAGATCATCCAGGCCAACCCCCCTGCTCCAGCAGGGACACCCAGAGCACGGGGCACAGGGCAGCATCCAGGCGGGTTTGGAAGATCTCCAGAAAAGGAGACTCCACAACCTCCCTGGGCAGCCTGTTCCAGAACTGCCACCCTCACAGGGAAGGTTTTTTTCCTTAAAGTCCTGTGGAACTTTTGGTGCTTCAGTTTGTGGCCATTTCCTCTAATCCTATCGCTGGCCACCACTGAAAAGAGGCCACCCCATCCTCCTCACTGCCTGCTGTGAAGTATTTTATATACACTGATCAGATCCCCCTTCAGCCTTCTCTAAGTGGAGTGGAAGAATTACTTATATATTCATGACCTATCTGTAGCCCCATCCTTCCCTTTCTTGTTCCCACTGCACATTTGATACCCTAGAAAAACAGCACAAAAATGCTTATTCTGTTGTAAGCAGCTCAGTTCTGTGTATGGCAAGTTCCTCCTAAAAAAGGAAAGTGGAAGCGCAGCCACATGACACCGCACCACTTCTGTCCTCAGCTTCTGCCACAGCACTGCTGAGTCCTCTGGTAGATGTCCCACTACTCACACATACACGGGGCAGTGAAGAACAATCTGATGTCTAGAAAGATAAAATAGAGTAACAGTTACAGTTAGCATTATATTGAGATGGCTTTGAGATAGATGAAGAATATCCAACTCCTGTATTGGATAACTTTGTCTTAAGCCTTATTTGTACGTTAGTTATTTTCATGGGATTTGGATTTTTATTTTTGGTTTAGTTTTACTTTTAACCTTACAATGCCTTCCAACTGAGTGTGCTCAGTCTTTTGTACTTGTAGCACACGGTCTTAATAATGGCAGATCTCACTCTACTAAGCACCACAGCTGCAAAACCAAATGCTGTTATTCCCTGAGGCCTTGTTCTGTTCACTCCTTTATAGGGTCAGTCAAGAATTTGAAGAAAGTAAATGGCTTTTAAGGTAACAGTAACACAGATATGTTTTCAGGGAGCAAAGAAACTGTTTTCTTGTGTGGGTTGGAGTGTTATAGCTGCACATTCGAGTCATGCCAACACACGGTATTGGGCATCCCCTTTGCAAGCACAGCTTTTAAATCAGCTTGCACAGTTCTAGCCTCCCTTTCTTCTTGTTGCTCATCTGTACTTTACTGAGGGACAGACAATACTCATCTCTGAAATGGCTCTTCCTCCTGGGTGCCCAAGTGGGAATGACGAAGAGGATCAAAGGACAGTCCTGCAGAGATCGGGGGTTGCCATGAAGTGTACAAGTATACAAGAACATGATTGGGGACATTATGCACTCGCTGTCTTGGAAGGGGAAAATATTGGTACAATATTTCGGGCTTTCCTTGCAGTCTCATCCAGGCCAGACACCTCACCAGGTGCAGCAGCACTGCAGGCTCCTGCACTGTATGACAGATATGAGAATGTGTACAATGAAATGTTGCAGAATGCTGTCTTATTTGTCTAGTATTTGTGTGTATATATATATATATATATTTATTGGAAATCTTTGTGTACCTCTGAATTTTTCTATTTCTATATTTTTAACATCCATTTAGGATTGAATCAAAACCAGCATTAGAGATTATTTGCCCTTTGAACCGGCAAAAGAAGGGTTCTAAGACTTTGCTTCCATATGCACTAAGCTGATGACTGTTTCATGCTAGACTGTTTCAAATGTTAGAGTTAATTCTTGATATAGTAGTAGTTATATCTGGTGATTAAACAAATAGATGTGTAAATTGTGTTAGACATACAGGACAAGCCTGGATAGACAGGCTGAGTGTCTATGGAGATGCGTAGTTCAAAGATGAAGGAAAAAGTCCTTTTTCTTTTTTTTAAGCATGCCAAGAGTGGTACAGTAAAGAGAAGTCTGACAGCAAAGCTTTACAAAAAGAAAATATGAAGAACTTGAAAAATACTCAAGCGTACAAAAATAATGAAGTCTTGTGGAAATCTCATTTCAGACTTGTTTAGATATCTTAAAAGAAGATATAGATTTTTTTTTTTTTTTTTGAAAACAAAAATGTGTGAGTAAAAACAGCATGATTACAAAACAACTGCTCGAAATACCAATGCTCAAAATGTTTTTGAGGTTAGAGGGTCTCTAATTGCTGCAGCCTGGAGGCTGCTAGTTACCAATAACTGTGCTAATGTCTTGAGAGCATTGGACAGGTTAGAAACAAATACATTTAATGAGGTGGAATAGTAAACTCTATAGTACTCTGCTGTGTGTATGAGCATCCCTGTGAGGCAATCCCTCTTTGGTAATCTTTTTGGATTTATGTAGCTAGCTCTTCATTGCAGTTGTGTTTGATTCAGCTGAAAATGCTTTTTTCCAAGCATTCAAACATAATAAAGATGAAAAATGATGTGAAATTCAAGGGTAGCCTATGCAATCTCTTTGTCTAATAGATAGCCTGTCAAAACAGTTTCTTTTTATTGCATTTTCAAGATAGAGAAAATGAAAATAAAAAGGCATAAAACCTGTCACTGACAAAAGATCTTTGTGGATTGAGAGTAGCTGCAAGAGCAAGGGAGGAGAGAAAATGCAAGAAGCAACAGTAGTATGTAATCAAAATAACAGATTTCCCCATGCACACTTCCATTTCAGAAGCTTCCATACTTGGGCTTAAAAATACCTCTTTCAAAATCACTAACTATGCAGAATTTTTATTCCTAGAGAAAAATAACAGCAGTCAATTTTGGACACCCACTGACGCCAATTATTTTTCTTCTGTTTTAAGTAGAAAGCATGGAAGGCAGCTTGGATGTGGTGTATTCCTCAAAAGAAGCTGCGCATTTGTCTTTCTGACTGTAGGATAATGAAGGCAGAAGGACAATATAAACTGAAGAGCAGCCCTTTTCCCTCTCATGGGCTATTCAGCAGAGCAGTTCCCAGAAAAGATCACATTATTTGCCTGGTTTGAGAAAGTGTCTTCTATAAGCAAGATTAAATGGGAAAAAAAAGTGATCTGAAAATGTTCATTTTTAATATACTAAAGTGGTTCTTTTTAGTTATAACCGGGAAATAATCATTTTTCTTGTCATAAAATGAAAAATTTTGAAATTTTCTGCAAACTCTTTTCCTTGAAGGCATAGAATCTCCTGCCACTTTGACTAGGTCTCATTTCATTCCTGTCTTATGTTAAGCATCTGTCAAGACAAATATGTAACATCCACAGCCAGAGTGAGAAATTTAATGATATTTTATTTACTACAGAGTGTATGCTGTAAAATAGACTGACTCTTACCCAGAGTTTACAAGCTCTGTCGTAGCAGACACAAAGGAGCCCCTGAAGGCATTGCAGTGAGAATCAGTGCTCAGTAAAGGTTCTGCAGCAAGACCGAGACCTTGTTCAGGATTTGGCCTGTTTGGCTGCACACTAAATCCTCTCGAGGCTTTTAGAAGTGCTTTTCCCAGCCCAAGATACCTAGTCTTCATAGAATCATAGAATGCTTAAGGTTGGAAGGGACCTCAGAGGTCACCTAGTCCAACCCCCCTGCTCAGGCAGGGTCACCTAGAGCATGTGGCACAGGGCTGCATCCAAGCGGGTTTGAAAGATCTCCAGAGAAGGAGACTCCACAACTTCCCTGGGCAGCCTGTTCGAGTGCTCTGTCACCCTCACTGTCAAGAAGTGCTTTAGTCTTAAATTTTCCTGTTCTTTATCAAGAGGAACTAGCACCTAGGCCAGACTAGTGACCAGCCTTGGGGCAACACATCTGCCTGAGGTCCCATCACGACCTGAATTGTCCCCTGCTTCAGGTGCCTTCCCTGACTATTGCCCTAATCGCTTTTGCTAAAGGGGAAAGAGCTTTCTGTGGCTCTAAAACTCCAGCAAATACTCAATTTAAAAGGTAGAGGAGTGTAAAAGGCAGGCCAATTTTCAGATGCATACCATAAAAAAAGAAACCTCAGAATGAGAGTTGACATCCTTCTCTTCTGCCCTTTGTCTGTGATATAACAAGGCAGCCCTTTCCTCGAGGCAAGCACGCACTTCAGTTCCTGTCTGTGCAGTCACGTTGAGCGGCCCTGGAAGGATCCCACTTCTTTCCTCTGAACACTTTTCCAATTACTGCTACTATGTGGAATTATCAATTATAAGTGACAGTCAAAGATCATATTTGGTTAGAGAGTCATTTGCTAGGAATATTTTAAATCAGTCCAGACTCTTGAAAGGCAGTTCCTTGAGACTTCTGTGCATGGGACAATTGCTCTCAAATAGTAATTTTACAAAGTGGGGCATGCAGTGAAATCTGGGCTTTTCTTAAAAATCCAAATTTGAACACAGTAGAATGGATTGTTTTGAAGTCTTAATACTTCTTAAGAATCCATGAAATATTTGACCTTTATTTTTGTTTTCAGAACTTCAAGACTCTGTATTTTATTTGAAAAGAAAGTCAGTAGGATAGAAATGCATGTGTATGTGTGTCTCCTTTCCACCCGTGTGTCTCCTATCTTCACTCTTCCGAACATCTTGCAGAAAACACTTCCCATGCCCACAAAGACCTCTTAGAGAACTTAAAAAGATGACAGCTTACCTGGCATTGCACTGGCTAAAAAGCTAAAAAGCACCATTCCTTCACAGTCCTGCCTGCTTTTAGAGGAGCGGAGCTACTTGCTGCACTCTGAGATGTTTGAGTCAGTAACCAGACTCTTAAAACCACATTGGCTCTGGATGGATTCCTTTCATCATCTGTGGCAAAATAGGAGGATGAGGACAATAACTGAAATGGGCAAATGGAGCAATTCTAAGCCACCTGGTAGCTAGCACTCTTTAGAAAAGCAGCAGATCAGTGGAAGAGATTTAAATGACATCTTTATCATTTGTTTCATAGAAGTAGGGGATGCTGGCAAAAAAGGAAGACGCTTAGCAGATAACCCTGCCCACTATGGTAGCAAACACTGAAGTCAGTGACGTGCTCAATTGTTATTTAGTTCATTCACTTAGTTCATGCTTTTAGTTCAGCCTGACTAGGAAACTTTACAGAAGTATGACAAACAGTGCCATATATCCATGCAAAACTGAAATACAGGGCGCGGAATTGAATTTCCATAGGACAGTTAGTGGTTAAGCTAAGCTGTAAGAACTAATTTTCATGTACATTTAAGGGGGAGCAGATTGTAACTTAAGGTGGGGGAAAGGAAAAGTGTTGGGGAAGAAGAAAGCAATGGGAGCTGGATGACAGCAAGATTCTGCTATGGAGACAGGGGAACCCACCAAATGGAAGTGCCTACGTTGCATTTCTCCCATCTTCCACATCTTCCCTGCCATGAGTGACAGTGGAAGGGAAGGGGACAGCCTGTGTGGTGGGGCGTGCGAGTGCTGGTGTAGGTCTGAGAAAGGTGATGGAGTTGGACACCTGCAGCTTCACCCTACAGCTGGGCACGGGGTGAGGACGTCACCTCGGCCTCTGCCCACAGAAATGTGCGTTGCTGGTACCCGTTCCAGATAAGGGAGCATGGAGAACTGTTCTCGGGCCTTTTTCTTTGTATGGCCCTTGCTTTTCCAAAGGATGCCTTTATGAAGGGTGACCTGACATTGAAGACTTGATAGAGATTCAGTAAATTGCTCGGTTAGTAAAATAAAGTGCTATTTTTGTGGACTACCTCTGTCGTATCTTCTTTCACATCTGAAGGCTTCTTTACTCCATGTTCCCATATGAACTTTGCCATATGCTATATGAACTCTGGCTTTGTATGTATGTTTGTTTGACTGCCAACTTTCTGAAAAGAAAAAACTTCTACTTTTTTCTCTTCTTGCATGTAACAAGCAGGGTAGTGACTTGTACAATGCAAAGTTCTCTGTATTCCTCAAGATTAGAAACAATTTTGTCCTTGTAAAAGACCGAGGTGTTGCCAGAAACAGAATACTGCCATCTCAGCTTATGAATCCCAGTTTCAAATCCACGATCCTTTACATAATAAAGTCTAACTGGGCTCATTACCAAAAGAACTCAGTCATTCAGAAAAATAAAAGGGGAGAAAAACCATTTTGCTTCATGGAGGAAGAACCAGCGCCAAAAGGAGGTTGAAATGTTAAAAATGCATTTTCCGTCTGAATCTCTATCTGAATCTCATATCAAGTGTCCTGTCTCCTGTTTTTTTGATCTCTTTAAAGCTAGGAATCAATATCGCTGTTATACAGTTGCTTTTATGTAGATGGATATTCTTTGTAGAACCTGTGAGAATCTGTGTTACAAAACCCACATTCAGAGAGTCTCTTCCTGCTTTGCCAGAGGTCATTTTAGGTAAGTCTTTTTGGCTACATCTGCACTGTTTAGGACTAAGTGCCTCCTGTCTATAGTGTTGCTGCTTACACACTCCGTACTGTCTTCCCACACGCAATGTTGGACCCATCTGAACTTGCCTGCCTGATGTTGGCCGCATGGTATTGCTAGACAGCAGTGTGGGACGGATGGCAAGGGGTTTAGCAGGACTATCCTTGGGCCCTGCCTATTCTCTGTGCAGCAAATGGGCTGGCAGGGCACGAGTGAGGCAGGAAGGAGAGCTGGATGCGGTTTCACTGTGAGGGTGCCAGAGCCCTGGAACAGGCTGCCCGGAGAGGCTGTGGAGTCTCCTTCTCTGGAGGTCTCCAAACCCGCCTGGATGCCGCCCTGTGCACCTGCTGGAGCAGGGGGTTGGACTAGATGATCTCTAGAGGTCCCTTCCAACATCAGTCATTCTGGGATTCTGTGATTCCGTGATTTCTTGGAACCTTCTTTTCCATTCTGTAAACATTATTTCTTTCAGTGCAGCTGCTATGTGTTAATTGGAACCTTTCTTGGGGATTAATAATTGATTAAAAGCAGGAAGCAAAGAGTTACATTAGTTGGCCAATTTTCCCTGAATGGAAGTGCCTTACTGGTGGAATAAAATAGGGATTTCTGCAGGAACTAGAACTGTTCAACATATTCATAAATGAGCTGGCAGTGGAAGCGAAGCATGGAGAGATCAATTTGCAGATGTCAGAAATTATTCAGAGTAGTCAAATTTGCTGACTGCAAACATTTGGAGAATGAATTTGTGGTACTAAGCGACTGAGCAGTACAGCAGATTAAATCAGTCACTTGTACAAAGTAATACATATGAGAGAAGTCATCAATATTCCCTAAGTTGGCTGTTCCTCTCCTGGAAAAGATCTTGCCTCATTGCGGGCGGCTCCATGAAAGCAGCAGCAGCAGCACGGGCAGCCCTCGGTGTTGGTCCAAAAGCTAAGCAGAACGGTAGGAATTACTGGTAGGGAAAGAGGGAACAGCAACCAATGTTTGTGTCACTGTGTAATCTGCTACGGCCACTTCTTGAGTGCTCTGTGCCCTTTCGTGCACTTTGTTGCAGCAGCATTAGGGTGAATGGAAGGCAAGGATGATGAGGGAGGGATATGGAATTGCTTTTGCACAAATAGGAACTGATTAGCAAAGGAAATTTTCCATCTGGGGAAAAGGCAGCTGAAGGGCTTATAATATCACCTACAGTGGAGATCTGTACAGACATGAATGGCCCAGGAAAATGAATAGAGAGTGTTTATTTCCTGTTTGCTTTTTTTTCTCCACTGTTTTACAAAAGCAAAACTAGGACACCCAGAAAAATTTCAGGAAGCTGGTTCAAACAAAACAGTTTTTCACAGAGCACATAATTAAAATTTGGAACTCATTGACAAATGGTGCTATGGAGATCAAAGTGAAGTTGAATGAAATATCTTAAGGTATATTCTTGAGCTACTTCTTGCT
The DNA here is from genome assembly GCA_032273925.1 of Rhynchotus rufescens. Lineage (NCBI taxonomy): Eukaryota > Metazoa > Chordata > Aves > Tinamiformes > Tinamidae > Rhynchotus > Rhynchotus rufescens. The sequence goes on from JAVCKT010064860.1 coordinate 17,730, forward strand.
CAGGCAAAGCTCATTACATGTTAATGTCTTAGTGCAAGGTTACTGCTCCTGGTTCCTCATTATGAGAAGATAGTTGCATATTACTCCTGGAACATTTTCAAAATGCTTGCATTTTTCTGAAGACCATGATAACATTTTTTGGCTGTAACTATTTGAAAATAAAACAGATGTAACCAACTTGCATTTGAACAAACTTCATCAGAGACAAAGTCAAACAGGACAGAGTGAAACAGAGTACTGAAGGAAAAAAAATGCTTCTTGTATCAAACCAGCAGTAATCCTGATCCCGTATTCATTGGTAATGTACATTGGCAATACTGCCCTTTGCTTCCTTTCTGCAGTAGAGGCAGGACACCCAAGCTTGTGACCACATCCCTCTGGAGCGGTGTGCCTCATCTCCATGGCTGAACATCAGCAGAAGTACATGATTAAAAAAAGGAAAATTTTGGATAAGCAGACCATCCCAATGAAAAGTTGGCTTGATGCTCTGCTCCTGCTTTGCATGTTGTGAATTTACTTGGAGGAGCAGAAAGTGTTTGTGAAGCGGTTGTGTGGGCAAATGAGCTCTGAACTAGCAGACAAATGTTCTCCACTCATTTGGTACAAATAGAAATATATATAGCCTATAAATGATCCTAAAAGTTAACTGTCTGATCTGATAAAATTCATCAGGATATTTCTATCTTCTATCTATGAGAATATTTATTTCTATCTTACTAATTTTGTTGTTTCACTGAGAAAACATAATGTGGAAAGATGGAAAGATGTGGAAAGACCTTATGGTGATATAGGAGACGTGCAGAAAATACAAAATTGTTAAGAAACTGAGGCAGGAGGCTCAAAGAAAGCTGGGCTGAACTAGCATTTCCATTTTGTTAGACATTTTTGAGTGCACACCTGGCTCTTAGACTTCTTGCTGCATGGGGAAATAGTGTAATCATCTAAGTGATCTTTGCTCTTCTGTGTAGACTGCTGTATCTTTGTCCTTTTATTTAATTGGCTTCAGCCAGCAAGTCCGAAACCTGGAGTTCTCCCTGGGCTTCCTTTGGACACGGTTTTCCATCCCACATCCTTTCTTTCAAAACCATCTTCAGATATCCATGCACACCCATGTATTTCCACACTTTGTCTAGTTCCTTTGCTCTTAGTTCACTACCTCAGTGGCCAGGGTCTGACCAGATCATTATGGTCTTGCTAGAGATCACTGTTCCTTTGCAGAAGTGTATTCTTAAATGGTGATCAGATAAACTCAATATATTTTGTATCTCAAGTCAGATAGATGCAATACTTAATAACATTTCATTATGCAAAATCTTGATTGAAGGTTTTTTTAAAATTTCTATTAATATACTCTGATTATATATAGTACATCAAGCTGCTGTAGACTTGTCAGCCTTGGAGAGGGTATGATGTGAAACTTTTCCTAAATTAATATCTAAATAAGAGATAGATGGATGTTACTGACAAAGGAAGATATATTGATGGATCCACTTCCAAAGTAATGTTTTAGATCATTAATTTTATTGTTGAGAGTTACAGACAGGACATCATAGCTAATCACATTAATTTCCTAGAAAAGAGTGCTGCTTTTTGTTAGCTTTATATAATGTGTAGGAAAGAATCTTTGTCTTCAACAACACAGTGCAGTCCTTTCATGTAGACAGGAAAGCATCTCTTTTTCTCTCAGACATAGTATTTTGATTTATTCTTATAACTGAAATACAAGAGGACATAACTGAAACCAATGGGATGATTGGAAGAGAAGAAGACTTCACCTGAACGCCACCACCATGTCAGTGGGGGCATTTAAGAGGCTCTGAGGTGATCAGGTAAAAGCCTCAGTGCTGGCGACCCCCAATACAGCCTGCGTGAAAACACTGGGAAGCAGTAATGAGGAGCAGTATACAGAGATGTTGCATAGGTTGATTTCCATCTTTTAGGAGTTTCTGCATCCCTGAAAGTTTTCCAGTGGTCACACAGACCCTTCAATAGCATCCGAGCTTACAGGCTTGCTGGAATGGTCAGGGCCGGGTTCGCAGATCCAGAATCTGAAGGCCCCTGTTCTAAGGTGATAGCAGAGGTGATAGATCGGTAATTCAGGGATAAACTGAAAAACTGGTTTCTTTGAGATATTACTAAAGAGGCTGCTGGGGCACACCGTTTTATCAGCAAAGCTCCTGCAAAGAGTCAGGAAGGTGGTTTTAATTAACTCCACGCTCAAAGCTAATTTGGAGCCCCCGCCTTCCCATGCAGGCGTTTCACAGTGAAGGTGAAGGCGCTGCCCGGGCTAGTGAAGCGGAGGAGCCTTGACGCTGTCGGGCCAGTAAAGCGCACTAGCCCTGACGCTGTCAGAGAGCAGGAATTTCCCTCGGCAGCTCCGCAGCCCACAGCAAACTGACGGGAAGGTGAAAAGCAGCCCAGCGCTCACAGAAGAGAAGAGGCGGCCACTGCTGCGCGCCCGGCACCACACAGCCCTGCTCCGCGCTCGCCAGTGCACCCCATTCCTCCCAGCGCATCCCATTCCTCCCAGCGCGCCCCATTCCTCCCGCCGTCGGAGGAGGCCGCGGCGGGCAAGCCCCTGCACAGGGGAGGGGAGAGAAGTTTGCAGCGCTCCCGCTGCCATTAACATTCATGACTCTGGCTGCGAGCTGCGTCCGCCTCAGCCCGGGCACTGCCAGGAGCGAGCGTGCACTTCTCCCTCCTTTTGTGCTCCCAGGGAATCCGTGCGGAGTAATTGAAATGCAGGGCTGCAGAGCACTGCTGTAGAATTCCTTTTTTTTTTTTTTTCCCCTTCATTCTTGGACCAAGGGGAACATGTTTGCTGTGGATTCTTTTTGTTTTATCAGAGAATGAGAGGCTGGCTGAATACTGAAGAAATGGCCCTGGAAGAACTGATGCAAAGATTAAATGCGGTTTCCCAGTGCACGGGTAGGAGGAGCTGCTGGTCTTAAATAATGTGTTGTGTTGATGGTGTTAGTGATTTTATAGAATTTAAGAAAATCCTGGTAATCTGACTAGCATTCTTTATGCATATTTGCATTAATGGGAAAGAAAATGCTAAGAGCTTTTGTCACAGGGTTAGACTTTTGTTTATATTGACACTAATTGACATTTTTAATGCTTAGATATTCATGAGGCCACCTTTAGAGCTTCTCTTGAATAGGTTTCTAGTTTTGAGTAGCTGTTAGCCCAGTCAAATACTATAAGTAGGTCTTGTTTCATTTTTTCTATCTCTGACTCAGCTAAGAAGAGGGGGAATTACAAATTTGCCATGTAAAGCTGATCTAATACGAAGCAATGAAGAGCCTGGATAACTGTGAGGCACTGCAACCAGTATTTTAGGTGGATCTAAATTGCACTTTAATGAGAATGAGGATTGAATGCATTAATCATGGTAAATTTAGTTTTACATCCGGATGAATTTTAAAACTGCAGTAGATCTACTAAAATAATTTTAATACTGTAAAAAGATTATTATGATTTCTGACCGAATTTCTTTTTTTCTTCAAAATGTAAATGCTTTTATGTTCAGAACTATAGCTAAGCAGCAGCGTAGAAAAAGGTAATTTGTGATTAGATTTCAGATTGTTTCTTTTCTGTTATGCATGCAGAAATGTGAGCACAATCCAGAATTAAAGTTACCTGGAAAGAGAAGAGAGGTGTTTTTTGCATCCTTGAAACTGCTTCTTTTGCCATTTATTCCTAGCCTGTTGGCATGTGTCAGAAGTCTTGCATCTTTTCATATAAGGCAAACTGATGTGTTCTTGATACAGACTTTTCAAGGTATTGTTTATTTCAGTATCAAAACTTGGATTTTTCCTTCTTGCCATTCCCTGGGACCAGTGTTTCCTGAGAACGACTGACTTCTTCGGCTTTTTCAATTTGTGGTACAAGGGGATAATTAGCAAGATGGCTGATGCTGTAGTCTAATGAGCAGACAGATTAAATGACAAATGTGAAAGGGACGGATTAGCAGCATCAGTTTTCCTGGATAGAGGAGATCTTTGTTTTACCTTAATAACATTTTTGAGAGGCAAAAAGCAAGACTTAACTTAAGAAGAAAAATATTACATTTCAAATAAAGGTCACTTTACACATTATTTTCTTCTTTATTGCTTTTCATATACACATTTCCCCTATCATATCATCCCATTTGCAGAAATATTTCTGTGTTAGATGCTTGGGTATTGTTTTATCCTGAGTTTTCATTTGCTGAATTTTCAGCTAAGAAGAAAGCCTGTCTGATATTTGCTAGTGCCTACTGCCTTGTGCAGTTTGTTGTAATAATTTACATACCATTTCTTCCCTTCCTTAAAACTGTAGCTGTCGTTTTTGTGAATTGAGATAAATTTTAATCACATGAAGTGGAATTGCTGGCTAATGTGGGAGGCTTTTCTTAGTGAATACTGAGCCTCTAGCCTGGCCATGGGCTTTTTAATGCACCTGTGATGCTGCCCAGGTCTTGGCTGTGCAAGTGGCTGTGCTGTGACCTGCATACCTGCCACCCCCAGGTCCAAGTGCTGTTTTCACACTTGCCAGCAGGCTCTATGGGTTGCCTTTTAGCTTGTTAAACTTGCACGTTTTTGCAAAAAAAAAAAAAAAAAAAAAAAAAAAGCAGCTGGCATTTTAATGCCACTTTTGACACATAGATGGTCAAAATGAGTCTTCCCTTTCCTTCTCCTTTCCATCTCCTCCTCTCTCTTTGCCTCTGTGTAGCCCCTGTGTAGGCTCTCCCTAATTGCACTTGTTATCTTTTTTTCTGCAGCCAATGGTTATATTTATAGGTAACCCTATTTCAAGTTAAAACATATTTCCTTTTTTCTTTTTTTTCCCTCTTTGTTCCTTCCAGGTTCCTTAGATTGCTTCTCCATTGGTATTTTCTGTTCTTTCACTGCGCTCTACCCTTGAGTCAAATTATCAGCTCATACGGCTTCACAGCCATCTCTCTCTTGGCAGATCCCTTTGCAAACAAATATGATCCCTTAGCAGCCCAAGATTATGTGCAGCTTTTTAAAAGCCCATTTTTAATAGCTCTGTGCTCATAAGTAATTGAAAAGCACAGATTTCCCTAGTGCCCCATAACACAGCTGTTCACCTTCAGAGGTCAATAGATTTTCTCTTTTCAGAGTCCCCAGGTAAAGAATATTCCCATTCCTTTGCTGTCTCTCTGAACCTCTCTGCACCTGGCAGACACGCTGAGATTCATCCCACCTGGCTTTAGATGTCTGAAATAGTGACTCAGAAGAGATCCAGCACGGTCCATGTACGGTGAGGTGAGGGAAAGGGGCACCTTCAGAAGGCCATTCAGCCATGCACCCTTCACAGTGCATATGTCTTGTCCTATGCCTGGAGGAGCTGAACTTCTGTCCTCACATCTTCTGCATGTGGGAGGTTAAGTGAGGTAAATCTGTATTGCAGCCCATAATCTTTTTTTTTTTTTTTTTTTTTTTTTTTTGCCATTTGTTTCTTTCTGCTGTTTTTTCCTTCTGCTTCTAGCATCTGTCCCTGTAGCAAATTCTGTGTGTTGGTCTGGCTCCAACACAGCTTGTTTAGTATGGCCACAAAGGCACTTGCCTCAGGAGCCTTTCTGCTCCTTCAGCTCCATGTAAATTCTCATTTACTAAGATTCCCAGTCCCTTGGTATCCAAACCCATGCCTACACAAATGTTGTCCTCTCTTTAGTCTCTTATGGATGTGTGGTTTTCCCACAGATCCATGCAAGTGCCTCCCTCTGCCACATTTGCAGAATCTGGACAGATTTCTCCAGCAAAGCATCAATTATTTCTCATTTTGCTTAGCTCCACTTTATCCTCACACATACCTACATTATATTGCTCTGGTTCTGGCCAAATGAAGCTATCAAGATCATAATCTTTATAGCATGATCCTCCACACTATTCATATTCCTGCAGTATGAAATGAACTTCTCTCTGCAAGCAGCTAATGGCGGGACTCCCATGACATCTTATGTTTGTTTTTCCCACATACACTCCTCAGTTTTGCCAGTTATTTCCCCAAAGACCTCCTGGGCTCAAACCAGACTGTTGTTTTCATCTAATTCCCTAAAACAAGACAGAAGTGATTTAAAGAAATGATCTATTTTTGCCTGTTTTTTTTTTCATTATCATTTTTGTTAAGAAAACAATAAAATAATTATTGATATTAAAAACATCTTTATCCTGGTTTTTATCCTTGTTCCTTTTTTTGATGGGTAATTGCATACCACATTTTTGTTCAGTTCACCATAGTCTATCACCTACTCAGTTTTTTGCTTTGCTAAGCTAAACCCTGTTCCATAAATTGCTGTTTAGGGGCAGAACTTCCCCTCCCTGTGGAGTAGCAGCTGACAGGATTGAAGCCTCAGATTATAAACTTGTGGTATGGGATCTTATATATTATCTATAATGCTGTATGATGTGTTTTATCTGCTCAGGTTACCATTTGCTCTGATACAGAAACTGCCTTATGGCAGTAACTTCTTCTCTCACTTACCTCTTGTTTTTGCCTCAGAAACCTTGCAGTTACAGTGTCATCTAATTCCTGCAAACAGGCTGTGTAAATCTGAGATTCCCAGCTTTAAGCCTGTGGTAACCCCACTAATGGTTTCCCTCCACCTTGGAAAGGTGCCATTATTACAGCTACCATCTGTTTCCTCTCCCTGAACAGAATTTCAACACCCTGCAAAACGCACATCTGCAAATCAAAGGCAGTTAATGTGTATGTAGTTCCTTAGTAAACATGTGTGTAGTGTTAATATTTCAAGTACAAGCGGTATTGCTTAGATATTTCAGCTTCAGTTTGTTTTCAGTAGCTCCAGACTTTGTCATATTTACGATTTGGGCCCAAACTTCACACTTCCTTTAGAGGGCTCTTGTTTAGAAGGCTCTTTAGAAGGCTATTGCTTTGAACCTTGCTTTGAGAAGCAGGCTCACCTGTCTTGGAAAATTAGGAATAGGTGTAGGAGGAATGGACTCGTCACCTTACTGGCATGTACTGATATCTTCTTGCCAGGAGCAACAGACACCCAAAGGCACCCTCAGGTTATGGAGGTTTTGCCTATGTCTTCTCCATTCCTACCTTTTTCCACTTCTTCTCTTGTGCTAAGTAGTGTGTGTTAGGACAGGCCTCAGTTCAGGCTCCAAAGGTTGTTTCATTTATTGCCACTCTGCGAGGGGTGGGTGATTAATTCATCATTTTTGGGGGAGGAAGGGGAAGATGAGCGTGAGGTCAATGGGCCGTCACAAGCTTGCCTCTTCTTCCTCACTCTTTCAGGGTCAGTTCTCAGTTCACCTGATTGTGCAGTTTGGGAATCCAAAACCATCTCTGTCTGAGCTCTCCACGTGCATGTTCACTTGGCAGGCAGACCAAGTACAGAGGGCAGTAAATGATCATTTGGCAACTTGGGTTTCTTCGAAAACAGTGGATTTGAGAAGGTCCAGCGGAGTGCTCTGAAATCTGTAGGTTACTTGCTCAGCTGCTGTGCCCAGATGTCATTTGGCAGTAGTGGGCTACGTTGGCGTAACTTGCTGGCCCTCTTTTCAGCTCTCCTGCCTCTGTGTTGAGCTGAAACATAAAAGATATCTCCGATTACCCAGGCCAGAGTGTATAGACATGCTATTTCTAGGTATGCTCTTCCTATAATGAGGTTAAAAGATCAATAATAAGGGTGAGAGAGAGATACAACTGAACACACCAAATTAGTTGGGAGGGATTTGCTCATATTTGATGCAAACAGGTAACCAGTGCTGGGGTGTCTGTATGCAGCTACCTTGCATCTGTTTCTTATTAGATTCATGCTCAAAATCTTTATCTTACCACCAGAACAGCCAGAGCGAGTGAAGCTGGTGGGAGAAAGGTTCACAGCCTACAGTGGCCTTGTCATTATTAAGGGAGCTGCCTTTGGCTATTCTGATGAAAATTATTTTCGTTAAAATTGACGTTAAGTTTTATTTTGTAACCCAATGAATGTTGCTTAAAAATGCATCCCAAGAAGTTTCAGCTCAACAGGCTTTGTTCTTTATTATATACAATAAAATAAAATAAATAAAAAAAGAAATTGCTCATCTGACTTTATGTTTATGTAGAATTGTGGGGGCTGTTTGTCTATGGTAATGACATCTCTTATCATGCCATTTACCCTAGTCTTTCACTGATGTAAACCACTGTGTGGTTTTAAATGCAACCACTGAATTATGACTGGAAAATTAAACTAGGTAGGTATGTTTCAACAGACAAACTGGATGAGGCAAAATAATCATAAAACAATAAATAATGGCACATGCGGAGTAGCTTTTTGAATAATCACAGGATAAGTAATTGCAAGTCTTCCTTTCAGTATATTGGCTCTTGATACTTCAAACTTACACTCCAAACAGGCTACACTTGCGTAGCTAGCGATATTGAAGAAAAAAAAAATGTGTCTTTGATGCATTTTTATTACCGTGACTCAGAATACTTTCTTGGCTCAGCTCCCTGGCACAGCGGCCTGGCACCCTGATAGCCTAAGAGCACCAAGCCATAAGATTACCTCATGCATCTCAAATAACAGGATTTCTGTGGAAGAGTAACAGGGCAGCGTGGGGAAAGAGGTGTGATAAGCAACACAGGCTGCATTGTATTCAAAGCATTGTTTGCTCTCAACGACACTCCAGGCGAAGCTGGGAAGCAGGAGGTGTTTGGTCACTCACCTTCTCAGGTAACGCAACAGATCAAGGGAGCTACTGGAGAGACTTGAATCTCTCATTTCTGAGGTGACTTTTTAAGATTTTCAGGTATTTGAAATGATCCATTTTGACTGAAAATTTCAACCTACTGTTGTAGAATGTCTGGCAATGCCACTTCATTTTTGTTCTCTATTTCTTTTCTCTTGTCCTGTTAAATGCCAACCAGACACTTTTGTTTCAGACAGAAGGAATAGGATCTTGGATGCATTTACATGGATTAATCACTTGTGGGTCTCTTGTGGTAAGTCTGCAAGATCATGTTAGCTATTTTGACCGCACTGTAAATTCCTCAGCCATACTGCATAGCTTGAGTTTGGAGTGAGTCATTTGGCTCACCAGAAACACAGGCTTCGGGGTTGAGGGCAAGTGTCAGATAGTCCAGCCCTGCCTTTACCAGCAGCATGCAGGAACAGTGCACTTAGGAATAATCTTGGGCACAAGTGAAAAAGATAGGATTGTCATTATCTTGGAGATAATGACAGGAGCAGATCTTGGAGATCTACTTACTACACTATCCAGGCAATTTCAGACCATAGATACCCTTGTTTGCAGCAACTTGTGCATTAGTTATATCCTTGACTTTTCTCTCTGTGTCAGTATTTCTTCAGTTTTTTTAATATTAATTATTTGAATTTCTTGATGACCAATGTGAAGTGCTTTTAAACTTGTGTACAAAGAGCATGGGACGATGATCAGTGCGGGGTGAGACTCGGTGAATTCAATGGTGCAGCGGAGAAATACTGAGCTTTTCACACAAAACCCAGGCCTGGCTGTGAGTTTCAGCATACGTGTAAGTTCACATAGAGAAGCACTGGTGTATGCATTCCCCAACATAGGTATCTTCCTATTACAGCAGAGCATGTTAGTGCTTGGGAGAAGCCAGTGTGAAGGGGTCTTAGATAGTTCAAGGGCTTTAAAGATCAAGTGAAAGATTGCTAAGAGAATGTGATAAAACCTTAAGGTGATAAAACTGAGTTTGTTTTGAAGAGGTGGGTGGATAATGTCATTTTGCAGGAGTCTGATTTACTAAAATTCATCATCTGGACAAACTGGGTTTTGAACAGTTGAGAATTGCAGCATGCTGTCCGTGTCTTTCCACCTCAGCTGGCATAAATTCTGTCACCCTTCATGAACTTTAGATATTTGCTATGTATGTATCAGTCTTATTAAAAGCCTTTTGGTCTTCACCACTTTTTGTAGCATGCTGAAAATGCAGCTAGGAGTGACTGTGCTTTTATATTTTTCAGCTGTCAGAAGGCAGAAATGAGTCTTTCCGTTCAGCTCCTCCCTATAATCAAATTAATTTAAAAGGCAGTGGTTTTATATATAATAGAAAATGGTAATTGATATAAACACAAAATAACATGAATGCATATAGCTAATTCTAAAAATGAGCTTCAGGCCACAACCTATGTTATTAAACGTTAAATGATAAATTACAACCTTTCAGTAAACAGTTCTGTCTCTGCCTTCTGGACTAGGCAGGGAGCTTTATTTTGGTCAGTATTTTGTCTGAGATTGCTGTCAGTGCATTTACCCTGTGCTTTTTAATTCACTTCTTACTCCTGTCGCAGCAGCTGATTTTCAAATTCAACCTTGAGTCAACTTCTGGCTAAGGCAGTACACTAAACAAACCAGTTTGTTGTGTGACTCATTTGTTTCCTCTTTCATTATTTGCCTGGCATTTATTACTGTCTGCTGTAAAAACTGTGTTGGAAAAGGCTGTGTCAAACCAAAGGATCGTGATTTTTTATGAGAGGGGTAAAATGGGTGCTTTTAGGTACCCTAGACAAGCAGGATGCAAATCTCTCCTCCTCCTGATGTTCCCCAGCCCTGTATTCTGCCCCACTGAGGTTGGCAACATCTGTAACTGAACTGATTGTTACCTACATCCATCATCTCAGTATCTTCAGTTTTCTTATTCAGTGCAGTGAAGAATGAGCCAGCTCATCTGGAAGGACGAAAACTAAGAGCTAGGTTTCCTACTTACCTCTGTAAGAAGTGTCTAAATTCAATTGCACATGCTCTGCGTGACAGTGCAAAACTTCATGCCTTCCTCTCCCTTCTCACTGACATCTAATTTGTCCTCATCTCTCCAAATAGGTAATTCTTTCACTGACTCTTGATTTCAGCTACAGAACAAGTTACAGAACTTGATTATTATTACCCAGCTGGCTTAACAAAGAAAGCTCAATGTTTACTTACCCTTTCACTTTTTGACAAAAATTTCATTCAGAGATTAAGAATAATCTTTGTACTGACAAAGCACATTTATATGTAGTGGTATTCTTGTAAAAATACTTCAGAAGAAAAGAAAGGCTCCCACACAGGCATTTAATGAAACAGAGGAAAAATCATGTTTGCATTAGAGGGAGGGAAAGAAAGGGAGTTTTCCCAGCTTTGAGGACTACCGAGCAGTGGAAGCAAGAGTACAAAAAAAATGAGGAAAAGAAATAAAGCAGGTGCCTGGTTGTGCAGCTTGGATGAGACAAGAGAGCTGACAGAAACTAGAAGGTATAAAGAAATGTTCTTGAAGTTTTGCTCATAGTCATTTAGTAGGACATGAAGCTGGGGGCCCCCATCATAAAATATGTCTGAAGCACAATAGCTTTATGTTTAATACTTGTGATGTAATGTGACCTACATACACAGAATCACAAGAGTGATGAAAATTCATCATCATTGCTTAATTCATGCTTAAGCAGATGCCAGGCTCTGATTATCAGACCGCTCTAGTCTGCTGAGTTCCCAGACATTCGCTGTGATGCCGAGACAACCACAATCAAAACTTCTTGGCTTTGTGGAAAGGCGGTTGAAGCTGCAAGTAAGCTGTAGGATGTACTTTGGAGTTTCATTTTTAAAGGCAAAGAGAGTCTTTTAAAGGTAAAGAGAGTCTGCGTGCATTGGAGAGAGGAAGAGGAACCTATTGAAGTCGTTGAAGTCGTTTGTGGTCAGCAGCTTACAGGGGAAGTTGGTCACCTCTATGGCAACCAAATCACTTGTGAAGTAATTTATGAAATAAAGGTAAGAACAAAATATAAATCAAAATATAAATCAGCACATAGAGTCTAACTCTTCTAATTGTTTGTCTAATTGTACACATTCATAAGTTTCCTCTTCCAAGTCTCCTCCTCGTTTCTTCCCCGCAGCTTGCACTGCACTTGCCTTTGCCCTTCAAGGGCGATGCAGTCTGCTTCTGACTCCGGTGGTGTCACTGTCTCGCAGTAAGTTCCTCTGAAAACAGTGTGCCCGGGTTGCTTGGAGAGCACGCAGCCCCGAGGGGGCTATTTATAGACACGGCTTCTCTTTGCAGCACTTGCGCGAAGGCAGGAGATGAGTTATATTTCAGCATGACAGGTAACATTGTCTTTTAAAGCTGTTGCTTACATTTTTGAAGGTCTAACAGGGAATTAGAAAGGTGCATACCACAGAGGCCTGCCTTCAGGAGAGTGAAAGCATGCATTAAATGCTGTGTTAGTTTTGCACAGTGAGGTTGGCAGTGTTCTAATTTACAGTAGTACCTCAGTGCCCACTGAGCATTCAGAAAGGTGGGAACAAACTTTGCCATATCTTGCCACCTTCCTTTTAAAATTTGGATACAGATCAAGTAGTCATGGTTTTATCTAATGTTATTTTTACTTTTTTTTACCCACTACTCTGAAGATGGGATGGCTCTTTTAGTTTAGTGACTCTAGCATTTATATTATACTGCAGGGAGCTCTCTCAGAGCTGGTGAGAGGAAGAAGGGTTTATTTTTTTTTGTCCCCTATGGAGGGCAAGAGTTCAGGCAGAGACAAAATGGTTTCAAGGGAAATACAGGTATTTGGGATAGTCCAGAAGTATGGTCGCCAAGGCAGGAAGGAACCTGGGTGTTCCCATTTGGCACTCCCAGCCCAAAGCCGTCCCTCCTGTTCCCACCTTTTCCCTGCGGAGTTCCCTCTCCATCAGTAGCTCCTGACCTTTCAGATGTCAGCCTTGCTCCTGCAGCAGGGTCACTGCTTGCTCCCTGCTGTAGCGCCTGGCTGAGACGGACAGTGAGCGCAGACTGTGGTGCAAGCGAGAAGAGTCTTCCAGCTCGTTCCTTATCACCACAGCCCTTGCAGGGCAGCCTGGCCGGTCTGACACCAGCCTGCACGCTTCCGTGTCATGCCAGTGTGTGACACGTGGCAGGTGTATTTAACTAGCTCTGTGACATTTAAATAGGAACAAATCCAGTTTACTCAGCTTTCAAGGCATAAAGGAAGGAAAGGAAGCAAGGCAAGTTGGGCACTCACTGTCCGCTCTTTCCTCTCCCTTCTTGCCTCTTCCTGGCAGCAGATCAGCTGTGGAGCACCTGTATGGGGATGGTTTTTGTTCATTAGCCTTTGTGGAGCTTTCAGACTTCTCATTAAGGTTAAGAAGAAGAAGATTCAGCCACCAGCTCAAGTCTGCTGTGTGTGCTGCTCCCCTGCACACAAAGCTGGGCCTATCTTGGGTTCTGTACGGGGTTACAGGCCACGGGTCCTGCCCACGTTCACACAGCTCTGCGCGGCCTCCCTCGCCGTGGAGGCCCTTCCTTGTCTTGAGCTCGCAATGCCTCAGAGACAACTGCACTAGCTCCAATTTATGCAAATATGAATTATTCAGGAAGAAGTTATTAAAAGTATCAGGTCTAATTTTACAGCATCATTAATCCCTGAAATATCCGGCTTTGAAAATTACCATTGCATTCATGAAATACTTATGGGAAGAAAGCTTAGTTTGAACTGTCTGTGCCATTAGAAATGGATTTTTTTGGTAGGGAAAGCCAATTTTAGAAGTGTGTTGCTAATAACACATTTAATAATGGATTAGTAAGTTATTAAGCTATGAATAAGTGAAACTATGCTTGCTTTAAAGGCTGGTCATCTGTTTTTTTTTCTATTTTTGATATTGAATATAGCTCTGCACAGCCTGCCTCACTTTTTACAGATGAACTATGCTGTACTTGACAACTCCCTGCCTCAAGTAAATTGTCATCTATTTTAGACACCACAAAAGGGAACCATTGGAGAAGCCTGGTGCACCTGATGAGGGAAGAACGTGCCTAGCATGAAGTGAGGTCAGGCACATAACTGCATAAGGGTTGCACAGTACTCTCCAGTAATTTTTCTAGCTCTGCCTACTCTTACTGGGAGAGAAAGGCACTTATGCCCTGCAGGGTGCTTTGGTCCCCTGTTTATGGGGGTGGGAGACCTGCTGCAGCACGCTGGGGCTCATGTCCAGCCCAGCAGCTTGGGTTCCTTTCTTGAGGATGCAGGGAAAGAGCAGGGTGAGGGAGGGTTTGGTGCTCATGCACAACTCTTCCCCGATAAAGTCAGGACATGGCTAGGGTGGCAGCCAGGGACTGAAGTCACATACATCCTTAGAGCTAGCCCAGGTGATGTTTAGTGACCGTAAAACCTGGATATCGAGGTCTATTGGCAGTCTTTTTTCTTCACTTCAGTTGCTGATGTCAGCTGTAGTAAGATACAAAAATCCATTTTTGCTCCAATTTCTAGCTTTCATCTCTGTAGCATTTTTTTGAGAAAATGTTTGGAAGTGACATAAAATACCACATTTTGTATTGCTTACTGCAGGAATGTGGTTTGATACAGTGTAAACTCAACCCTTCATTAACGTGTTAGACTCTGGCAGGGGTTAGATGGCCAGACAACAAAACAAATTCCCCCAAACAAAACATTTTCTAATGTTGAACAATAGCTGGGCTGGTAGGAACATCTTTTTATAATATATACTTTATTTCTAAATGCCACATTCAGAATCGTGTAAGCCTCTAGAAAATAAGCTTTTCCTTTATTGCAAAGATAGTGCAGACTATGTCTGAATAAATTATCTGATCAAATTATTATCTGAAAAGGTTCTTTGTATAATGTCTAAAAATGGATTGGAGGCATTAGATTTTGCTGGAAAAAGGCTAACATCTGGATGCTGAAAAATAAATCATGATTTTTTCTGAAGACAACTGACCATGACAGCATAATAATTTAGGAAAAGACCATAATTTTCTGTCATGCCACGGAAGGCATGACCGAGAAACAAAACAACAAATTTGAGGAAGCGACATAGTTGTCTGCATGCTGAAATAATTACCTGTCACTGTCCACTTAAATAACTGGTCAGCAGGAAAATCATTCCTTATTAAGATGAGACTATGTGCATTTTTTTTAGCCTGTTATGATGCTGTTTGCACTTACTTTATTTGGCTCTCAATTGCCAGGACAAGAACAAATAATCAGTTAAATTGAACACTAGATTAAAAAAAAAATCAGAATTTGAATTCAGATTTTTAAAAGTGCCACTTAATTTTGAACATTTTGGAAAATGACTGCTACATTTTGGAAAAAGACTGCCACATTTGGCTTTATACAGATGAAGCAAGCTCTTTCAGAAGTCCTGGCCTCCTAATCTGTTTATACACTTGCAAAATACCTTCCCAGCCTACTTCTAGATAACTTGAATGAAGTGTTGCAGAAATTCTCAAAGTGCTGTTTCCAGATTATAAATAAATGCTCTGAATATTCTGACCTTTGATAGCCCATGAAGAGGCTTTCTGTGTTACAATTTCTTCGTGGAGCAGAATTGCTTCTGTAACGGCATGGCTTTTCTTCCTTTTGTTCAAATGATGAATTCAGTTCCCTGGATAGAGGAGATGATTTTGCATGACATTTTAGTGTAGGCAGGTATTTGCAGAGGCCAACTTTTGTCTGGTAAAGATGATGTGAGGCTCCTCCTGCACTTGGTAGAGAGAGGTAGTATCTTCTGACATGACCAGAGCAAGAGCTAGGAATTCTTCTGAGCTGCTTCTGGGAGGATCTGCTGTATGTATCCTAAGAGTCATCCATGGATATTAGTCACACTTAGCTAAAGATGAGGTATGATTTTAAACTATGTGTCGGCTAGGTAACTGAGTTGCTGAAAAAAAGAGAAGGTCCTATTCTGTCTTCCCTTGCCTCTAGTTGGGCCTCTAATGCTCTTATGTCAGATAAGAGAGTTGGCTGAAGCACTGCGTTGGTTGAGGTCTTTGATTCAACAGACATCTGCTGAAATTTGGAGGAGAAGAAGCAGCTGTCAAATCTGTAGGCTGCCCTGCCTCATCCTGTGGCCTTCCAGTCTTTGAGCTGGTATCAGGGGAGGCTTCAGGAGTGCATGGCTGGGTGCTGAGGGCAGGAGAAATGCACCACTGTCCTGCCATTAGTACTCTGCAGTTAAACCAGGTGAGACACAGCAAACCTTCCAGTCTCATAAGTTGTGTTTCCTGGGTTACTCAATATGGTTATCTCTTTAGAAGCTTGTTTTCTTGGTTAACCTCAGATCTTATGTGGATATGCTGTGGCAGAACATTATAACAGTGGTTTTATGGGCTTGTAAAGTAGAGAGATGCTTCTTCATCTATTTAATATGTTGGTTTGGGTACCTAATTTCTATAGAGATATGGGTGGATCCTGTGTCAATTAACTCAGCTGCTGGACTGAGAGGCAACTTTTGGCACATGCCTCTGTCAAGCTTCAGATTAATTAATTATGAGGTCATTGATTATCGTAGGTTGGCTTCAGTGGGTGTTGTATCAGCCTCATAGTGTTTCCTTTTTGCATGAATCAGGAACATGTGAGACCTGCTCATCCTCTCTCTTGCCATTAACTGAAGACTGCTGCATTTTAACATGGAATATTCATACACATTCATTTTTACACAGTATTTTGCTTAACCAAACCCAAAGCTTATGTTTTATATAACACCACTCATCCAGATTTTTTTGCAGAATTCTTTATGTGTCTTAAACAAATACTTGGTATTTTATATCTCAAGCAATGTTTTTTCAACAGACTTTGAAGATAGAAATTTAGAAATTCTTAGAAATAGTAGGGAAATTCAGATTGCAAGTGTGTATAAAGCAATACTGAAGTTGTTATGTACCAGACCTTTTACTTACAGGGTGAGTACATAGGGTGCAGGTTTAACCTGTGTTTGACTTTAGATCCTGTATTTCCCTTTGCATCCTTATTTTTATCTGACAGTGTGAGTGTATTTTTATATGACCTTGCACCGTGTCTGAAGAAATACATCTGTGAGAGGATGGTGATCTGGAAAGACATAACCCTGAAAGCCTAATGTATAGATTATATCTAAAAGTGTTATTTTTAGTGTGACTATTTTACTGTTACTTTACTGAGCCAGTAAGTTTCTCCTCCTTTCTGGCTCAATGAATATTATCAGTAATGAGTTACAATTTTGCTGTAACTGAATCTGAAATTAAGTGGGGAAAAAGCATCTGAAAAGCATTATTGCTTAAACTAGAGACAAAAGTGTACATTACCTTGGTAATTACATTTAAATGCCTGTAAGTGATCAGCCTCAACAGTAAGAAGAACTGTAAGTAATTTATTTAAATGTTTTGCTAATGCACTTCCTTGAGTTTTCTCAGGCTGTCTGTTGGGAGCTACAGTTTTTGCCATTTGTCCAGTTCTGACCAGGACAAATGTATGTATTTTTTTTTCCAATTACAAACCTATACTCATGCTAAACTTTTGTTGCAGAGCTAAATTATTTAATTGTTACCAGAGAGCATTTTAGTTGTTTACTGGTTATTAAGTTCTATTATTTATTTATAATATTTGCAAAGTTAATGTGAGGAATGCACATTTTTAGACTTTCTCCTTCACATGTGCAATCAGTCGTTGTGCTTTTGTCTGATGAAAATATATTCAGACTCTGAAGATTCTTCCTTCAGGTGGGAACATACACCCTGAAAAGCCAAGAGGGTATATAGAGTCATTTGACTGCCAACTGGCTTATGTTTGCTCCCCCAGGGCTTTGCCTTTTTGTGCCCTGTTGGCCACAAATCATCATCTCTAAAGTCGTCTAACAGTAGGTAGCACACTGAGGTGTTGCGACTCATTTCGTTTTTAAGAGGGTTTTATCACACTTGCTAAAATTTAGTTAATACTAAACAGCTACTGCTTCCAATGTCAAAATACACTGTCATGAGAATGTTTCTCAGCATGTCTTGTTCCCACATGTACACTATTCTTTCCCCCTCTATATCCTCCTGCCCCCCGGTGTGGTAGGAAACATTGATACAGTATGAATGGGATAATTTCAAATCTTCTTCATCTGTTTTCTTTAATGCATTCACTAATGCAGATAAAGTATCAGCTGGACATGCAGCAGACAGGAGATGCAGGGGAATTCAGGCAAAGCCAGAAACAATTCCCCTTGCAGGGCAGAGCTTCCCTCCTCTCCCCATATGAGCCACAGGAAGTTAATTCCCATCTTTGCCTGTGGTTGCCCATTAATTTTGTTCTAAGCGGCCTCTCCTGCGTGAGGTCCGTGTTCTGCCCCCAGCTCCTCACTACACCTCTTCCAGTGCCCTTCTGTCGCCCTCCTCGCTCCATACCCACTGTGCCTCTCCATCTTTATCCATATTGAGGGCCTTCTCTCCCATAGGTCTCCTCATAGTCTTGCCTCATTAAAAATATACTGTCTTTGCTCCAGATATTCCCTGTCGAACTCCAGCCTCCTTTGCCCTCACCCTGCAGTCTCACTCACTTTCCTGCTCCACGCTGTCGAACTCGCATCCACCTTGCACTTAGAGCCTATGTTTCCCCTGCTGACAATCCTGCCTTTAGCTCCTGTTGCTCCTCCAGCCCACATTAGCCTTCCTACCAAAATCCTGGCAGGAAGTTGCACCAGGGTGAGAAGTGAGTTCCAGGTCATATGAAATATTTTTGGGAAGCCCTGTAAAGACCCATTCATGGAGGTTCCTTTCCCCTTGCTGTACCTAAACCAGAAGTTTTGGGCTGATACACCTAACGGATAGAAAACTAGGCTGTCATTATATTGGAGGTTCTATCTGGTGCTTAGAGTGGTTCCTGTAGACCTCGAAGTCCATAAACGATCAAAAACAGACAGCAGAAGGTTAATAGTATGGTGTGGATAAAAGACGTGACTATTTATCAGGCCGGAGAGGAAGTGGACCCTCCATTTTTCCTGGCCTAACTGATTGTATCACTCGGTGCCCAACAAGAAAGACACGTTCGGAGGTACTCGGGTAGAGGGGCCCCTTCGGAAAAGAAAGGAGATCTTGTTCAGTTGATCCTTTAATGACTATGTCTGTCTGCGTGCATTTGGGGGAAGGGGAGGGTCAGATTGCCACATGCATTTTAACAGAAGGGCTTTGTGTAAAATATGTGGAGAGTAGGAAAGAAATATCTTTTAAATGGGATTTCTAGAAAAAATGTAAAGTTGCAGCATAAAGAAATAGGGTTTTTTTGTTCTTTATTAGGGTTATTTTGTGGAAAATATTCTGAGGATTGTACTTTAAACCTGCTTTGCGTTTTCAAGCCTGTTTTTGGTTAAATTTTGGTTTTGGTTAAATTTTATTTGAAAAGTTTTGTTGAACTGCATTTGTAAAAAGGCAAATGCATTTGAAGTGCTGGATCATAAGGAATTTATTCATTGCACTTGTTAATCATCTACTGATATAGATATACTGATAAAGATCATCTACTGACAACTATTTCAAGTTGTAAGGTATAAAGCTTCAGCCATTCAGTATTAGCTCATAGCTCTCTGTTTCTTGAACACTGGAAGAGGATGACCTAACCCTTCAATTAAGCAAACTGAATGAAGTTGTTAATTCGGGGAAGGAGAGGACTTGAGTCTGCCCTGTGTTTTATAGCCCTGCCTATCCATTACAAATGAATTTATAATTTACTATTAGTCTGTGATAACTCAATCAGCTGCCTGTACTGCACACTTGTCATTTGTCCAGCTTTGTTCTTCAAAGATACTAAGCAGGATTTTAGCTGTTTTTCATGAGAAAATCTACCAGGAGGAAAAGGGAGCTTTGTTATTTCACTTGCAGCCAAAACCTGTTCACTGCAATAGTACTGAAGTTTGAGCAGATTTGTACCTTAGCTTTGCCTCTAGCTCTTTTTAATGCCTGAAAAACTTAAAGAAGACTTGAAGGATATTTATCACTTTTTTATTTTTTTGACAAAGGTGTGGGGCTATCATGCTTATAATTGCTGTACTTTGTAACAACTGCTAAATATGTAATGCTGTTCCTACCATTTGTCTGCCTGCATCTGTGTATAACGTGTAAATTATTTAATGTTTTACTCTACCGCTTTGCCTCTTCACATAACTCAAATATGAGAGAGAGAAAATTCTAGTAAATTATTCATTCACTGGGAAATTGAAACAATCGATATAAATTAGCAACCAAAATTGTTTCCTTTTTCTCCATGGAGAGTCAGAGCAGTGAACACAGCAGGATGACAGCAAGGGAGCTACACAGGCAGGTGATTACAAAGTAGCTTAGATTGGAAGTGGCCTCTGGAGGTCATCTAGCCCCATCGCCTGCCCGCTTGTTGCGCACTGAATTATCAGGTTACTCAGGGACTGGTTCAGGTGAGTCCTCAACATCTCCAAGGGTGGAGATGGCGCTGGCTTTTCACAGAATCACAGAATATTCAAGGTTGGAAGGGACCTCTAGAGATCATCTAGTCCAACCTTCCCGCTCAAGC
>JAVCKT010064871.1:0-15817 GCA_032273925.1 Rhynchotus rufescens
CCTGGGGACCCTCTTTGCATGGTCAGATAAAGATAAATCAGGGCAGATATACCAACTAATGGGAACCTGGAGCTGAAAAGGTTAAAAAAAAAAAAAAAGGTTAAAAAAAAAAGCTGAAAATTATCCTCTGCAGCCACCAGGCCTGGCCTGACAGCCTGGACTAAGTGTATCTCACTTTGGCTTTTCCCCTCCACTCCCCAAGCCCTAGATCTGCAAGCATTTTGTTTTAGAGCTTTCCTGTTTCTCTTTCAGAAGGTTCCTTAGAGCCGGGTGGAGGAAGCAGAGCCAACTTTGCGAGCTGCACAAGTCCTCGCAAAGGATCCCGACGGATCCCATGCGATCTAGGGAGCAGCCTTGCCAAGTTGCGGCGTGTTCCAGCCTCCGTGCAGCACGAGCGTGTCGGGTGCGGAGACATGAAAGAGGCTTCTCCAGTGCCAGGAAGTCTCTTCCCACCCCTGGCCCGCCCCACGCCTTTTTTTTTTTTTCATTTTTATTCTTTTTTTATTCTTTTATTTCTTTCCTTTTTTTTTTTTCTTCCTTTTTCCTTTTTAACTTCTTGTGCAAGGACGAAGCCCCCTGGGCAGCCAGAATGCCTTGGTGTAGCTGGGATTTTAGGGAGATTTGGAAGACAATTAACACAGCGACTCTGCCTGCAATAAAACGGGCCAGGCCTGTGCGGATAAACAGTGAGTAATCATTTCCAGCTCCCTGAGCTGCACAGCAATTTAACTGCACAAAGAGATTAAAGCTGCAGGGAGACATTTCCTTAAAACCAGCTGACACATTTGGGCTAGATTATGGATAGTCTTTTCTTCTTCTTCTTCTTCTTCTTCTTCTTTGTTTTTGGTTAGTATTATTATTTTTAACAGGAAAGCGCCTACAGCCTGAAATACCAAACAGAGAGGCTGCGCTTGAACCAGAAATGCAGAGATTCTTCCAAATCCGTGCACTTGGGGCAGGTGCCAAATATGAGATAATCTGGAATAATGGAAACCTGCAACACCAGTGACTTGGAAGGAGAAAGCGCGGGCGGGATGAGCGTGTCCCCGTGCTGTGGTGGTACCTACACTGTGCCGCAGTGGTACCTACACTGTGGCACCGGGTGAAGCCAGCCTGCCAAGGAGGCCTGTGCACGATGGGAGGCCGAGGATGCAGAAACTTTCCGCTTTTTCCCACCGCAGTCTCTATCCCAGGTTATACAGGGAATGGCAGGGGAAGCTCGTGTGGTTTTGAGCGGTGGAGGTGGCAGTAGAGGGAAGGGGTAATGCAGGGGTGTGTGTGTGTGTGTGTATATACATATATATATATATATTTGTGTGTATGTGTGTATATATAGCAGGTATAAGGCATTATGGATATGGTCCCAAGCAGGGTGTCTTTGAGCCCACCAGCCCCCGTATCTCTAAAGCAGGCTGCAGTGTTGCTAGCTTAGCACAGACAGCAAAGCTCACTGGCGATACAGCGTAAATTCATTTTCCTGGAGTCTGGTCATGCTGCCCTGTTGGCCAAGTAGCTCAGAGTCCCTCCCAACGTTGCACGTGGTTATGGGCACAGGGATTGCATGTTGCTGGTGTTGTGCAGTTGCACTGGTTTTGCTTCTCTTTGTTTTTGAATAGGAACGTGGGCCAAAACTGCGACTTTTGTACTTCTTCTCTAGCAAATTCACTTTGTGTGAATTCACTCTCTCTACTTTGAGACAAATGCAGATGAATGGAGAATTTGCTTGCCCCGTTGGAAGTCCCCGAGGGCCTGCAGTGAAAGCAAGCGGTGATCTCACCAATGGAGGTTCATTATACTAAGTAATAGTTTCCCATAGGAAATGTTTTCCCCTTCCCTCCCCTTCCTCCCATCATCCGAAACCGGAAGGGGGCTAATCTGTGGATGCTGGACTGGAGGGGCCTTCTGGCACCGGCCTTAGCAGGTCCCTCCCATCTCCAGCGCGGGTCTGTGGACCAGATTGTGAATCGATGTAATTGTTTCCAGAAACCTTTGGGAAGTTCCTATGGCTGAGGCAGCTCCGGGAAGGTCAGGGCCTCCTGTTCCCGGCAGCAGGTGACCACGCTGCGTGTGGTGGCCTCGCGCTGGAGCATCCTCTCCTGGCAGGGCGCGAGCAGGGCCTCACCACAAAGCTTTGGCCTTCAGGGGTGCCCGGGCAGCCAGGTCCCTTCCCTGCGTTGGGAAAGGACGGGGTTTTCTGCCTGTTATTGGATGTGCTTGTGTGCGAGTGGCAGCAGAAGCGAGGGGACAGCAGCACTGTGGGAGGGTGAGTGGTGTCGGGTACGAGCCCCACCGAAGGTTTTCTCTGTTTATCTTGCGATAAACACGTCTGAAGCCCTGGGCAGGAGTGCTCTGGAACACGCTCCCGCCCGCTAACTCCTCTGGCATCTTCCAGCTTTCTCACATTGAGGTTAATCATCCTGCGGGCTGATAAGACCAAATCCGTTATCTTGGCCAAGATAAAACAGCAAGTTTGCTTTGATCTCTTACAGCAAGGCCTGGCCGCTCGTTTTGGGATGTCTCTGCTGTCTGCCAGGGAGGGAAGCAATGGCAATGGTGATGAACCTTCGGAATTGAGCGGTTTTCATCTGAACTATTTCTAGACCTCTGCCTAAGATGTTTCTGTTGGCCAGGAGTTGAGGGGACACCATAGGTTGGGTACAGCGCCAGTGCTATAAACTGTGGGAGAAGACTTGAACCGAAGCACGATTGCGCAGAGATAACTTTGTTTTGAGAAGATCAAACGTTGTTGTGACCAAAAAAGATAACTTGACAGCAGGCCAGTTGTGTTCTTTACTCCTCCAGCAAACAAACAGACACTTTAGTATTGTCCAAGATGTTGCAACGAAGCTGAAGGGGATGTGGCTATAAATGGAAGAAGCAGCTCCTCTTGGACTGGAGCCTGGGCTCAGGCTGCAGTGGGCTCCGGTTTTCTTACATCTGCTATAGCTTTTAAAGGAGAGACTCGGGGAGAGGGCTGCTTCCATTTAGGTTAGTTGAACATTCATTTGGTGAGTTTTCTGAACTCCAAGTCGGAGTTTCCCAGATTTCTGTAGAGTCCTTTGCAGTAATATTTCACTCTCTTGAATTTTCATTTTGCTGTGACATGGAGATAGCTCAGGACATTATCTGTGATGCAAAGCTTGACCAAGGGAGATGGTTCAGAGCATTTTGTGAGCAACAGTTTACAGATGTTTGTGTGTGTATGGAAAGCAAGGAATGTGAGTAAACCATACCAGGTTGCTGTGACTACTTGGGAGGGACATCATGGCTTTTGGGCTTTGCTTTGTGTTTTTTGTTTGTTTGTTTCCACTTGTTTGGGCCCCCTTCACTTTGCTCTGTCTACAGTTTGTTCCGAAGCAGTGGATTGGGGTTTTTTTGCCCAGCAAAGACATGGTTTTTGTTTTGGTTTGTTTTTTTTTCACTATAGGGATGAGAAATGACCAAAACAAAGCATCTTTCAACATCTTCCCATTCAGAGGTCACCGATGCTCTAGCAAATAGGAACATAAGCTTGGATTTACGCTTCAGCTTTTCAAGCCGAGGGATTGTGCCCAGCTCATGTGTGCAAGTGAGCTGGGTGGCCCTAGCAGCCCCGGCGTGCCCAGGGAGTTCTGCCTGTGTGGGGCTTAACCACGATGCTCTCTAACCTGAGCTCCTTGGCCAACATTTCCAAGCGGCATGAAGGGTGTTTAGTGGGAGATGGGCACCTAGCCCCTTTGGCATCTTTGGGATGTCAGTCTTTGTGCAGGAGCAGGGCAGACTGCACAAGGAGTGTTTCTAACGCCTCCTCAGCAAACCCGGTCTCTTTAGGTCCGTTCTGTCTGTTCAGACTGGTCTGCAGTCCCTTCACTGGGGACAACTGTTGGCTTAAGGGCATGGATCAGGCTCTCAGATGCTTATCAAAAGGACTTTATTTCTTTTCTTTACAATGCCTGCATCTTGTCCCCCTTCCTCCTCTTGCTGTGCATCGAGTGGAACAGACACCCCTTCCCTCTTGCAAGGAAAAACTTGGTTTGAGGAGAGCTTGGGCAAATAAGGTTAGATGGGAATCCAAAGGGATATGGTGCCTAGGAGAAAAGGCAACGATAAAAGTTAATGATTCGTAACCTGTTGAAAGAAAAAGCTTCTCAGTTACAATGGTATCGTAGCTTATAACTCTTAAGAGTGAAGGCATTGCTTTTAACCCCATCCCGAGGACACTTGTGCATGTGTCGTGTGGCTGATGCACTGGGAGGGGTACCCTGGTATTGCCCAACTCCGCCTGCACTGGAGGCTGTTTGCTTCCCTGAGTGTTTTGACCCAGGAAGGTGGCGGTTGCATTTACTGTGCTGCTTTGCTCAAATTTGGGAGCCTGGACTGCTTTTTGCTAATGCACCAAAGTGATGTGGTCCTCTAAACCTCTCTCTGCGTGCAAATACAGGATAAGTCTGTGATTGCAGTCTTGGAAGACAAGATTCGTTTTTTTCCACTTTCCCCGAGCATTGGATGACAAGGATGTGTTCAGGGCTAAGGTTAAATCACCTGTGGTTTGCAGCAGGCATCCCCGCGTGCAGCGCAGGAGAGCAGTGTGCCTCGCTTGGGAGAGGAGAGCAGAGCGGCCGCGGTGCACGGGCAGTCACGCAGGGCGGCTCTTTTGCTCTCCGTGCATCAAAAGAGAAGGTCTCAGCACTGAGCATAAAGACGGGGTCAGGTCCTCCCTACCCTTGGGAGGCTGACGAGGTGCTAAGCGCACCCTGGCCTCCACTGTGCCCTCCCTGTGGCTCGAGGCGCTGCTGCCCTTGCCCAGGCAAGCAGGAGGTTTGCAGGGAAGATCTTGGCTCTGTTGAGAGCGGAACATCCCGTGTGACATGTGGTCATGCTAAAAGTTGTGATCCGACAGCTAATGTCACTGGGAGCAGGTCTTCGCTTCGTGACGGCCGCTGTCGCCGCCTGTCAGGACACTTCACCAGCTCTGCAGAGCCTCCGGTGGTTTTTTCCCTCCAGTGCTCGGGAAGAAACACAATTAGTGGAAGTTTCCAGAGGAGCGAAGGAAAACTTGGTAAAACCTCAGACTTGCACTGGAGAAACTTGGGAAAAGTAACCTGAGTGCACCCAAAAAGCTGCAAATGCGGCGGCAGGAGAAAATAGTTGACGTGAGGAGGAGGAAAGGAGGGCTCTGAAGGTAACGTGCGGATGGGTGAGTGGGGAGCGTGGGAGGTGCGGGTGACACCTCCTGGTTTCTGAGTGACGGAGGCTGCTGCAAGGGAGATGGGTGGAGCGGGCACTAGCAGGGAGTGTGGGATGCTGCATCCCTAATGCCTTCTCCTGTTTCCATCTTGTACGATAGGAAGGAGAATGGAGATTACCTTGCAGTTGTTGAGATTCGCCTTGGGAAAAAGAAGCAGATCTGAGCAGCTTTGCAGATAAAACATAATTGTTTAGACAAACTCTGGCTGAACCCACTTCCTCCTGCAGCCCAATGCGCTGATAAAATGGGGCTGGGAGTGGGAGAATGAGTTCACAGGCTCCTAAGGCCTTCTCTGTGGGTCGCACCACCCCGGAGATCCGGCCACCCTTTCTTTTGTGGCCTTGAAGAAGACAACAGGTCATGGCATGATGCTGAGAACAGAGCCGAAGCCTGCCGTGGCCTCATGGGTCCTTTATTGCTCTTGCACACAAGCGGTACCTCAGAAATAAACCATGTCAGTGCTAGGAGGGTGGAAACACGAGTGGTCTTGGTGGGTGTTGGTCTTGATGATCTTGAAGGTCTTTTCCATCCGTAATGATTCTATAATTCTGTGGTGACCCATAGTTAAGTTAGTGGTTTGATCTTGCCTGCGTTTTGCTCAGCAAATTTCCATAGCCCTGTCAGGCTGCCGCTGCCATCCGAGCTGCTGCCCTGGCCGTGCTCCCCAACAGCGCCCTGCTGTTGTCCAGCTGCAGCCCCGTGTCCTGAGGAGCTTCCTGCTTAAATGTGTGAGAGCGATGGGATGAGCGTGGGATGTGTCCGCGGCAGTGCCCGTGTGGCTCCTGCCTGGGGAGCTGCGCTGTGGAGATTGATCAAGGCCTGCCCTAATGCCGATGTTCCTCCTGACCTCCCTTGGGAAGCGATCTTCCTTGCCCTATTTCCCATAGTAAATAAAAGTTTATTTACTGCTTAGGAATGCGAGGCCTAAGGTTTAGGAGGTGAAAGTTTCCTACGCGACTGGGGAGGAGCTCTGGGATGTCCTCACGGCTCCGTGGCTTTATTTCCCGGGCAGGAGAGTCTTGCAGAGGGAGCTCAGCAAAGCGGAGACCTTCGGCGTGGACCTTGGGGCTCTGCTCTGTGTTGCCCCGGCAAGGAAGCGTGTCCGTGCCTGTCACCTGCAGCAGAGGAGCTGAGATCACCAGTGCTTAAATGCAGCACGCACGCAGGAGGAGTGGGGCAGGGCTGCCATCCAGGCCCCTTCGCCCCTTGTTTAGGGGGATGCGGCAGCTGCCCGGAGCCCCTGTCTGTGTTCGGCCCTGAGGGGCTTGAATCCCTCTTTGGGGAATCCTTCTTTGGTCTTTTCAGGGCTGGATCTGGTCCTGGTGCCAAGTGCTCCCTGGCTGTGCTGGACTCTTGCCAGCGCTCTCTGCTTTGGGGCCCAAAGGAAACCCTGCTAATGCCCATGTTGAGAGCAGCAGCCCGCCCCAAGGTTCCCATCTGTGGCCCTTCCCTGTCTGCAGCACCCCCGGCTCCATCGGCAGCACCCCCGGCTCCATCCGCAGCCCGCGGCTCCATCCGCAGCACCTCCGGCTCCATCCGCAGCCCCTGGCTCCATTGGCAGCCCCCTGGCTCCATCTGCAGCCCCTGGCTCCATCCCCTCTCTCCCGCGCAGCTCTCTGGAGTACAGACATTAGTTGTACCAGCTCCTCACTGAAATCCCTGTTTGGGTAGAGAGGAAGGGTGCAAGGAGCACAGATTAGGAAGGAGAGGAGCAAAGGCAGAACGGAGAGGAGAGCCCATCTGTTCCTCTGCTTGTGCTCCCTGGGCAGTGGGAGCTGAGCCGGGCAGGGAACGCGCAGCAGCAGCCAAGGGGACCCAGGGTGTTTCTTCTGGAACAGGAAGGAGCGTGGCCCGTGGTGTGGCCGGCAGTAGCAGCCCCTCTGGTACTCCAGTGGCTTTGTGCTGGTCTTGTGCTTTGGCTTTTTCTGTATTTAGCAGCAGTTGTGGGAGAAAGAAGACTTTGAAATCAAGTGTGGAAGAAAAGCACTTGGAGGCAAAGCAAGCAGGTCTTTGCTCCCAGGAAAGGAAGTGTGGGACCATGAAGGCCAGAAAGCTCCTCTCGGCCAGCAAGCTCTGCCTGCCACCCAAAGCTCTCGTCAGGCTTCCCGGGACGTTCACGGGGAGGCTGCGGAGCTGCCGGGCAGCCCCTGGGCCGTGACGATGGGGAGCAGCTGAGCGGGCAGGAGCGGGGATGGTTGGAGCTCCAGGTAAGAGCTGCCAGGCCGCCCTTCTCCGGGTCTCGCCCTGAGATCCTGCCCATCTCCTGCATGTGGGAGAGCAGAGCTCAAGCAGTTGCAGTGGCAGAGGTGATCCGTGGGTTCGTGCTGTAGGCTCCATCCGCCCTTAGCTTTAAACTAGGCAGGGAGGAGGAGATGGTGACTCTCCTTCTGATTAGCGCTGCACTGTAAGGGCCTGCGTTCTTCACGAGCTCCTGTGAGCTTCACGAGATGCCCTTCTGGCCTGCCCAGGGAGTCTCCAAGTAGTGATCTCCAGGTTCCTCCTCTGCAGAAAAGGAGCTCTATGAGATGGTGAGCGGGGCTGGACTCCCCTCTGCGTGCGTGACCTTGGTTGGTGGAGTGAAGGATGGAACTAAGCTCTGACGGCCTCCTTGCTGAGGCCATCAAGGGTGGCTTGGAGATGGCGCCGAGCTCAAGTCAGCCCAGCAATGTGGTATCTGCAGGGTCAAAGTGGTGGGTTCCCAGCTCTGGCCTGGCAAGGATGTGAGCTCTTCAGAGCTTCAGGGTTTGAGCATTTGGCCTTCCTTCTGCTTGGAGAAGCAAGAGGAGTCGCTTTGGAGGTTATGCCAGCCACTCCACTGCTTTGTGGGGTAGACAGTCTACGGGATAGTCCTGCTCTATCCTCTGGGGTATAGCAGGAGAACCAAAGTCATCATTTCACTGAAAGAGCAGAACTGAGGAAGCCTCAAATTGTGGGCTGCCGAGACAAAAGGAATATTGCTGGGAGGCCCTGGTGGGAGACCAGGGATTGCTGCATGCCTGCGGGGATGTAGAGAACCCTTTTTTGAGGCTTTTTCTTTTTTCTTTAGGCGTGCAAAATTCATTTATCTCGTCTTGCCCGCTGTTGTTGCTTCATTCTCGCCCGGGGGCAGTGGGGGGACTGGGTAGGTTTCGGATCCTGATTCTAAGGTTTCCCCCTCTGCTGCAACTCCAGCTGCCAGGCCTGGCTTTCCAACAGTTCATAGGGAGGCTGGAATATTTGCAGGGCAAGCAGGAAATGGCTCTAGCTTCCGCCTCCCAAGATGGTGTGAGCGTTAAAACAGAACTAGAGAAATATTAGACATCATACGTCCGGTTTAGCAGAGGAAAGTGACCCCGGGGCCATGTGATGGAAAGTCCATGCCCACCCGGCCGCCTGCGCGGGGCTCTTTCCTGCAGGCTGGAGGCAGGGCCAGGGGCTCTGCCGGCTCCCTTCCCAGCAAGCCGTCCCTGGGGTTTCTCTCCGGCTGCTCCCAGCTTTGTAGAGGGGGAAAAAAAAAAAGGAAAAAAAAAAAAGAAAGAAAGAAAAATGGGCAAATTGTTTCCTGCTCTGCTTGGCTTTGCTGTGGTTTTGTTTTGCATGAAGTGTGTGGGGAGCTGATCAAAAGGAGGGGCAAAATGTCAGTGGGATGAGCGTTCATCGGAAAATGAGATTTTTGTGTTGGAATTGAAGCAGTGAGCGGAAATTGGTCATTGCGTTGTGTTTTTTTTCCTTTCTGTTTTGTTTTGATGAAATGTTTGCTACTGCATCGTCTGTGACCAAAAGCAGGGTTTCTTCCATTCCCAGTGAATGGTGAATGTATAAAGTAGATAAAAGACAGAGTCTGGGTCACTCCATTTAATTTAGGGCTGGAGCGGTACCTCTTGCATCTGTGGAAAGCAATACCCGAATATCGAGTTAATGAAAAGCAAGTTAAGTTCTTCCAGCCCGTTTTCCAGCACAGATAATTTCCCGCTTTGTGCTGGCTGAGCACCATCTACCTGGCCAGGCGGGGAATAGCAACTCACTGCCTGTCCAGCCAGGGCAAAATGCACTGGAAGCAGCAGAGAGTTTGTGAGAAGTGATTTGGGGCATCGGAGGCTTTGGAGGGAAGGTGGGAGCTGCTGCAGAGCAGGGTAGTTGGTGCTGGCAGCCGTGGCACCGATGTCGCATCTCCAGAATCCAGCTAATTAGTGTTACTGCAGCATGGTGGGAAACTTCTCCAACCGCCAGCTCGTTGGCTGGAGCACAGGAATTGAGCTAATTTCATTCAAAATGCTATTAGTAGGTTAAAAATGGCCTTGAACTTCAAAGGGCCGTCGGGTGGCCGGGAACGCGCGGCGGCGCAGAGTGGAGCTGCGAGGCCGGCGCGGAGCGGGCAGGGTACGGCCACGGGAATGTCAGTGCTTTTCCATGCAGCCCCCTGAGCCAGAGGCTCATCTCACTCACGTTGGCTTCACCTTAATGACTACTAACGATCATAAAATTGCTAGTAAGGGAGGAAAGATCAGGCCTGTTGTTATGCCCGTCCCTTGGAGCCGAGTCGTTCTGGGGTGCGTCGTTGCGGCTGCGGGAGCGGAGCAGAACGCGCGGGTGTCCTTGGGGCAGCGCTCGCACTGAGGCGCATTGTGCTGCGCTCCCCACGTCCCCATCCGCGGCTCCAGCCCTCGAGCCCTGCTCCTCCCGGGCTGGAGCGTTTCTCGCGGCAGCCCCCGGGCTTGGACGGCCCTGCAGGAGAGCGGAGCGGGCGAGAGGAGGTTGGCACCGTCCTCGGCGAGACGCTCGGGGCCTGGGGAAGCCGGTGACGCCGAGGGCCGACCTTTGCCCGTGGCTCGTCCCCACCCCCAGGGCCGGGGCTTTGCTGGGCATCTGCTCTTGGTTTTCGCAGGGGCTCCGCGGGGCTACTTTTCCCGGGAAAGCCTGCGATCCATCAGGGAAGCGTGGAGGAGGGGCGGCTGATGGAAGTGCCCCGAACGGTTGCAGATGGCTGGAGGCTCCGCACGGGCCCCGCTTGTTTACCCGGCGCGGGGCGCGAGGAGCCTCCCCCCGGGCTTGCAGGGGCTGCCAGGTCCTGGAGGGGGACACACTGCCCAACCTTCCCGGCCTCCTTCCTCCAAGGATGCCCTTCCGCTGCAGGCCTTTCCCAGCTCTCAGGAGGTGGCACCCTCTGGTCCTCCGACACAACCCTGGGGAGTTAAAAGGGAACGAACACGTGGTTTGGTGCCTTTAATTTGCGTTCCTGTTCCTGCTGCCTGAGGCTGGGCTTGTTTCCCCTTGCTGGCAAGCGGGAGGGAGTAACAAGGACCTGGTGATGCCTCGCAGAGGCCCTGGCCCCTGTGCCGGGATTCTCGGATGGACGTCGACCTAGACGCCTGCGAGAAGGGGTCAGCAGCCGAGGGCACTGTCCTCTGGACCCCTCTCGTAGCAGCAGTGATTGTGTTTATGTGCTTGGGTCGTCTCCTTTGGGCTTTGAGGAGCTGACACTCACTCAGGAGGTCCATCAGGTGGCCCAGCCGCTGAGGACTGACGTCTCTTGTCCTTATCTCCGTTCATGGAAAACGGCTGTAAGGGAGGAAAAGTTGCTGAAAGTAAAAAGGGAAGAAAAAGTGAAATGCCAAGGTCAGCAGCACTCCCTGCTCTTGGCTGCATGAGTCAGAGGTGAGGGCTGCAGGACTGAAACCCTCCAACCCAACAGGCGCTGTGACCTCCGAGAGCCCTGGAGCGCTGCGGACCAAAGTGGTGCCTTTGTCTGCAGCTCTGTCTCGGAGCCAGGCTGCTTCCAGGGGTGCAGTGTGGCTTTGAGAGGCTTTGGGTTGGCGTGGCTGTTCTTGTTTAACTGACTGGGGTTGTTGGGGTCATGTTTGGTTTTGCTTTGGGCCCAGCTTGCTGGAGCGAGGATCTGAGGGGCTTGCGGGCACTTGGGGTCTGCCAGCAGCGCCCATTGCTGTGGGTCGGCGGGTACTGCCACCCTTGCCAGGTGCTCAGGTGGGTCCTGTGGGACTTCCCGTGTGGAGCATCCCCAGGCCTGCTCCTGCAGCCGCTTCAAACTCCAGCCCCTTCACCGAGGGTGACCGCGCTGGGGGGGACCCTGGCTGCCCTGTGGGGTTGTGCCCGAGGGCTCTGCTCCGGGCCCTGCTGGAAGAGCCTCCTTCCCCTGAATCCTGATGGGAATGGTAAGCAGGGCCTGACGTTCTGCTGTTACCTTTGTGGCTGCTTTAAGCCGAGGATTGGGTTCAGCAGCCGAGCCAGGCTTTAGGTGTCAGTCGAATCTTGCAGTTTCATTAGGAACAAAAAGATGTCATGTTTGGGATTCCTCGTGGTCTGGCTTGCTGTGGTTCCTGGCCTGGAACAGACACACTCACACTTCCATACATTCCCCGAGCGCAGTAAACCTGCACCAGACCTTCCAGCACCAGCGCTGGTGAGTGGAGGCCACTTCAAGGAGGCAAAATGCTCCTTTTCACTACTGATTTCTACAGCCGAGTGCTGCAAACATGGTTAAAGTCTCCATGGGATTTACAGTTTTGTGGTCTCCAGAACATGCACAATATACCCAACATGTTGCACTTTAAGGGAACAAGAGACAAAAGGGGTAACTAGAACTGGGCTGTTTTTTTTTTCTTTTTTTCTGCCCTGAATCTGTTTCTTATTCTGAGGTTTATTTCTTCTGGTGTGAACTCTGCTGACAGCAGTGCAAGTGCCTGTCACCAGCCGTATTATCAGCAGCACCTAGCTCTAAGTGCTTTAAAGTGGCACATGAACCACATCCCGGGGACTTCTGTGAGGTTAAGTATCAGGTGTGGAAGGTGACCTGGCTTGGAGAACCCTGGCATGACCCAGACCTTACTTCCAAGCTCCTAATCCTGAACAAAGAATAAAAAGAGACAAATGGGAGAAGAGCGTGGTCTGGAGACACACAGAGCCCGCGGTCAGAATTCGTTTTCTGAAGACACTGCATTCCCGGGCGCAGTCCCGGGTGCGGTAGGAAGCATGTGGGTGCAGGAGGAGGGGTTCAAAGCAGAAAGAAGCTATGCAAAGAGGAGACAGTTCACTGAAATCGCCTGCTGAGGTTTGTAGGTGATGCAGAATGACTCTGCTGTACATGCCTCAAAAACCCCTCCAGACCTTGACCTTGCGTGTGTTCAGCTTGACAGCTGGGCACGCTGCCTACCTGTAGCTGTGGCTGAGGGTACGGGAGTGCTGCTCCGGCACTGCGATGTCCTCAGGGACTTCAGGGCTCCTTCCCGAGTGCTGTTCCTGCTCGCAGGACGCTGGGCGCGACCTCCTCCTCTGCCGACATGCAGCCAGTTCTGGGGAGATGTGGTGGAACCGTTTTGCAACGCGCCCAGGTGCCCAGGGCAAACGGTGCGTTCGGTTTCCCAGAGGCGATGCTGGAATTAGGGCACACGGGCGACCCAGCTCACCGTAAGCAGGAAGCTGCTTTTATGTTGCACCCAGAAAGTGGCAAGTAAACGTGGTCCTGGTTGAGGTGAGCAGTATCACAGCGTAAGCTTGTAAAGAGCTGAACTGCTCGCAGTTCAGTGCTAAATAATCTGGCTCTTGATTTATTTCAAAGGCAGAAACCCACTGGCAGTATTTCAAAGGACACCCAGGTGAACTCCTCGGTGCTTCTCTGCAGCAGGCGGCCCTGGTGAGGATGGGTGTTGGTTTCCACAAGGAGGCACGGGCAGAAACCCAGCTCACTGGCAAGAGGCGGCGCCTGCGGGGGCCTGGCCTGCAGGCAGCGGCGGGATGCAGGGACAGGTCACACCAGGGGGGAACAGGTCACACGTGCGGGGATGGGTCACACCATGGGGGACAGGTCCCACGTGCAGGGATGGGTCACACCATGCAGGGACAGGTCACACGTGCGGGGATGGGTCACACCGTGTGGGCACGAGTTGCACCGTGCTGGTGCCGTTGGTCTCGTGGGAGAAGAGCAGGCCGTGCAGGTGCCCGGCGCGGAGGAGGCGGCTGCGCGAGCGGAAGGCGAGAGCGCGGCGATAACCTGCGGCTGCTTCCTGTTTACGGGGAAGGAGCCGTGTCCTGGGCCAGCTGCTCTCCGGGGAGGGAGGAAGGCTCGGGCGGCGGATCAGGGCACCGCTCTTTGCCTCCGGGCTCTTCCTTTGCACTGCCCGCCGAGCACTGCCCGCTCGCTCCCAGCTCCTGCTCCGCATGCCCATGGTGGACGTGGAAGTCTCCCCTTCTGCCACCCTCCTTGCTTGTGTCCCCACGGCTCATCGCGCTCTCCCTCGGGGCAGCAGGCACCTTCCAGGGCCTTTCCCGTGCGATCGGCCGCATCCTGGCTGTGCTGAAGGCAGGAGGGGCAGTGAGAGGCAGGAGAGGCAGTGTCAAACCCACGGGCTAGCCACGGAAATCAGAGTCGTGACCAGCTGAAGAACAGGAATGTGAGCAACTGCCAAAGAAGCATGTCCCTGATCACAGGGAGCGCAGCCCATGAGCCCAGTTAAGGGCCCCGAGGCTCTTTCCAGTGCTTACCCTTGGGCTACGCCAGCACTGCAGCTGGCTACGGGGCTCTGTGCCCTGGAACAGCCACAGGCTTTTTACCTCGTCACCCCGTGAATAGCTCTGTAAACCTCTGCGCTCCCATTAGCTCCTGCCCCCAACACTCCCTGAAAAAGTTGCCCAAAAATTCCACCTCGACGCAATTTAGGATATGCTGCAGCCTGCCCAGAGAACATCTGCTATCTGTGCATTGGGTGATATTAATCATAGCATAAACTCAGCCAAGTGTTAAGCAGGGTAGCCCTCCCACCACCCTGCTTTTAAATGAAGGTTATTTTCAATGTTCCAAGAATAAAATCAACCTAGCAGCCCGGGCAAGTGGTGTTCTGGCGAGAACAACCACTGTGTGGGCTGAAGGGATGAACTGCACTCAAATGGGCCAAGAAAACATGTGGTCCTATGACTTTTTAAAATCCCTGTGGTGTTTGAGCTATTTCCTAATATTCCTAGTCATCTAAATCCACTACGACTTTTTCATGGAAGCTGCATGGGCAACTGCAAGCTCTCCTCGAGTGTTTTGTGTTGAGTGGAGACTGTTGTTATTTAGGGTCCAAATTTGCTCTTTCTTGCTGGAAAGGTAACAGGAATCCTCCCTCGCCCTTCTTAGCTGTAGACATCAAAGTGCTTCATGACGCGGGAGAGATGTTATTTGTGATTTGCAAATGAAGAAACAGAGCTGGAAAGCAGGTTACCGCAGCGCTGAGCTGTGGAGGTGGACGTGAATCCTCCCTGCTTGCTCTGGGGGTGTTGGAGTTACTGGTCCCTAGGCTCTTAATACGAGTTAGTGGCTTCCTTAAGAGTTAGGGCTAGCAGAAGCTTAGTGTTTAAATAGCACGGGCATAGGCAATATGTAATATCCACGTTCCTGGTGACTTGAAGCAGGCGTGTCAGGGGCCAAACGTGCGTCAGGATGTTAAAGTTGCCCCCAAATGAGAAATGGGCTTTGAGTGATTTGCCCAGAGTTGCCCAGGGAGCCTGTGGCCGAGTTGAGAACAGCTGAAACCACGTCCCAAGTGCGAGCACGGTCGCCTCCTTCACGCAGAACGGGCCCTGCTTTCTCTGCACGGCCGTACGGGAGGCTGTACGGGAGGGAATGGGGCAGGGATGTTTTCCTGCTCTCCCCAGGAGAGACCCTAGAGTTTTTCTCTGTGGTTAGGGGGAGGTGGAGAGCCCGGGGGGCTCTGCTGGGGGCCGTGTTGTGGACCTTTAGAAGAGGGATTGAAGACACATTGGCAGGAGCCCAGGGCGACTCTGAGAGCTCCGTGGCTGCCCAGGCGCTCTGGGCAGCAGCCCGCGGGTGGGCAGGGCCCAAACCCGGCGCCTCTGGCTGCTTCAGGCGCTGGGCAGGGTCCAGCACGCACGTAATCCTGGGCTGAGCTCTGCTGCAGCTCTCCGCAGCTGTGGGGGGCAAAGAGCTGTGGAAAATCCGTCTCCGCGGCCGTGCACACGGGAATTGCGGCGTGGGAGAGGTGGAGCCCTTGCCGCGGGATGACCCAGTGCAAAGGAAGTTGAAGGATGAGGAAGAAAGAAAAAAAACAGAGCAGTGGCTTAGCATGGGGGAGGAACCAAGGGAGAAATCCATGGGCATGGAGCAGGCATCAGCGGGGAGCACGCTCCGTCAGAAGCGCTCGTGCCTGCTCCTTTCTGCCGGGCCTCCGAGCAGCCCGCGGGTACCCATGCCCCCCTGCTCGTTGCCCGCCTTGCATTCATCCCAGGGGGGAGCACATTTCCAGGGCATCACGGGGCGCTCACGTGCCTGTCCAAAGGGCTTCCCTCTTTGCGCTTGTGCACGCGCGGGGCAGAGGCTGCAACTCGGAGCTGCCCCGTCCAGCGAAGCGCACGGGGCGCCGCACGGCCCTGCTGGGGCGGGACGGGTGCCCGTCCTGCCTTCCTGGCGGGCTGCGTGGCACAGGAGGCTGCCAGGAGCCCTCGCCCCGTGTCCTCGTGCCTGCGCTCCCCAGCCTGCCAAAGCAAGGAATAACCCCAAATATAAACATTCATCTAAAAGCAGTATATTTGTATATACACATAAATATAAACACATAGATATGTATACACACATGTATACACACACACGCGTGTGGGTGT
>JAVCKT010064882.1:1206-15817 GCA_032273925.1 Rhynchotus rufescens
AAAACATCTCTTACCTTATATTTTATGTTAACTTCATATTGAAAACAATAATCTTCCCCTGCACGACTTCTTTTCGGTTGCTGCCACTGAATTAGGCAACCTTTTTGTTTTCCATCACAGTTAGCAGTAACATTTAATGGAGGCATGAACTTTTCTGAAATGATATAACCAAAATAAAATTAAAATCATTTAATCTCTTTTTGCTTTGATAAAAGACAGTGCAATTGCAGGTAGCATAACTACAGAGAAAGATTCTTATTTGTATCTATTCTTAGAAACTCTGCTAGATGCATTTGAAAGATAAGCTTTTCAGATCCTTTCTCCAGGATCAGATAAAGACATGGACTGAGCCAGGGAATAAGACTTAGGACAATATCAAGATGCAAAACTCTTCCATTTACTTTAGAAAGTACTTAGAGTTATTTTCTTCTTTTTATGAGGATGTTCCTTATGGAGGAAGAACAAGTTGATGCTGAGGAATCCAAAGGACTTTTCTTTCTTCAGGTCTCCTCACCTGATGCTTCCGTAACATGAAGATGTGGCTAACTTGTGTTGCAAACTATGCAGTTTAATTCCTCTCCAAAATTAGCTATTAAATTACAAATTTAAGAATGGATCTAGTCATCTTCTCCATATATCTAATCATCTTCTCCATATATCTGCCGTAAATGCAAGCACAAATACGGGGCATTTATATTTCAATCATCCCCAAGGATACGATGCTTATTGTAAAAACAGAAGACGAATAGTCATTGCCTGCAAAGAAAAATTTTCAGAAAAAGTTTCATCTATATTACCTTGCTTTGATTTTTGGAGAGCTGACTGGACTATTTAGAGAGAGACTGGACCATTCTCTAGGTTCTCTCCTGCTCTGCTTGAGTGGGAAGGTTGGACTAGATGATCTCTAGAGGTCCCTTCCAACCTTAACCATTCTGTGATTCTGTGATTCTGTCATGTATTTGGGCTATTCACAGTCTATGTTTATGGTGATTACCTGTAGCGGATTGTCACTGTAGAAGATATTGAAGTGCTATCTTTCTTCCTGTGTTGATCTATTTATGCCTGGCTGTGCCTTTACCATGCATGTGCGTGTGCTTATTTGACATTCACATGCAGCTACTGACAGGGCCTGGAAAGGGCGATTTGGAGCAGATGTTCTCCTCCGCTGGACCAGCACGGGAGGCATCCTCTGGCTCCTGCAGTCCACCAGACTTTGTGATTCTTAGCAACATTGATGAATCTCCTATAAATAAATGCTCCAGCTCTGTTCCTTCTCCTTGTAGAATGATGCCTTATCTGCCCGTATTTTTTTAACACAATATCAAAAAGAGTTGGTCTCTGCCAAATGAGTTGATTCTTTCCCATAGTAAATGTACAATCTCTTACGTCCTGAGGAGCTTGCTGGAGAAAGACTAAACTGGCCTCACCTAGATTAGACTCTGTGGAAACTCTTTCATGGCTGAAGAAGACAGGGTAGATTGTAGCTAGAGATTTTTTGATTGATTTCAGTTGTGTCGTTTTGACTTTAGGCTAACATTTAACCGAATCAGTTTTCAAGCTAAGCAACAAACAAACAAAAAAAAATAAACAAAAAACTGTATTTGTATGGCAGAAGAGAAATGTAGAGGATTCAGGTGTAATTCTGGAATCTTATACCCACATCCATTAGTGTATGTGTTTGCATGGCTTTTAGGAAATGAATATCCAGCTGGAAAACACTATTAGCATTAGTATTCTGTTAGGGTCAGACTTCTCTGTGCTGTTTTTTCTTAATGTCTCTGCCTCCAACTGCTCTGATTCACTTTTGGAATTATATTCTCACAACCACTGGGTCCAGGACCAAAACTTTCTAAGGAAAAAGAAAGCCTGTTTTGTAGGGAGAATTTTCTGCCATGAGTACAGCTTCTTTGCGAGAATGAATTCCCTTTTCCCCTCAAGCAAAAATAGAAATAAAGCAGAAAGAAATCACTTACCAATTAAATACAGGCTGATGTACTCATCATAGAATCGAATCAAGGAGTCTTTACTAGAGCCATTTACTATGAAGTAAGTAATTGTATCATTGCTCATGATCACATTTTGGAAGTGGCATCCTATGTGTCTCCCATTTTCATCTTTAATATAAAACTCACATTGCTTTTCCTCTTCTTCTCTGTGGGTCGCAAGGTATTTAAGTTGAATGCAGTCAGTGTCATGTGTTGGATCAGAAGTCAGAACTCCAAAGAGCCAAACCAACCTACTCACCTTGAGTTCTGCCAGTAGAGAAAATACTGGGTATCACCTGGAGCATCTCTGCCCACACACCAAGTGCAGTTCATAAGGGAAACATTGTAAATCACACAGGAGAAATTTGTAATGGCTGTCCCGGGCATTCCTGAAACATAGCAATGTCCCATGTCCTCTTGCTATAAACTGGAAGATCTCTGCATGCACTTTACATATTTTAGGCACTTGCAACTTCAGATAATTATAACGATTATTACTTGGATATTACTTAATGGGCTGAGCACATTAAGTAGCATAACTGGAAGTCTCTCTAGACTTCAAAGAGAAAAGCCTACATCAACAGATATAGACGTATGCTTAGGAAATCTTTGTGGTCTGCAGAGATACCTTCTTCCATGTGGAATGAATTTCAGGAACCATTTTCTCCACACAAGAATTTCAATTTTCACCTTCTCCACCAAACAAAGACCCAATGAGTTTTTCTAAATATCCTTTTTAAAAGGAACTATGACTTATCCTTAAATCAAGGATTTTTCAAAAGAAAATAGCAATTTATTGAGGTTTGACAAAACTAGTATGAATGTAATTTTTTAAATGCTAACTCTAGCTTATTTAATTGAACAGATCATGCTGCTCTCTCTCAGCTCTCTTATATGCATTACCCTTCTGATACAAAAAGAGTTAAATTTTGTCAGACGTTTGCTTATTGTGGATGAGATACTGCAAAGAATTTGTTATGAGATCATGTGTGATATTCTGGTAAAACTAAATGTATCTCAGATTTCTCAAATAAATTCAAAACCAGTATCCACAAAACAGTTTTCCTTGGATTTTTAATAACATTTTAAAGGCACTTACTTAAATGTATTCAGTAAAATATTAGCACAAATATTTAAAAGAAAGATGGCAACTGAAGAGATAGCAACAAATAAGATGACAACTGGGAACTAAAGAACTACTAAGTTATCATAGGAAACTCCTTTTTTTGTGACTAGAAACCTTGTCATAAGGCCGTGAACAAGAAGCTTGTTGATCACATACAGAACAAATGAATTAAAGAAAGATTCTTTTTACACTTAAAACAGGCAAAATAGAAACAGGCAAATCCTTTCCCAAGATTGAGCATATTACCTTGTGGAATAAATGTGCATGTGCTTGTATATGTAGTGTTGATGTTCACTGCTGTAACTGAAAAATTTGCACCATTATGTAGAGGAAAAGATATACTGCTTTCAAACTTACAGGTTGTTGTGTTTTCCACCTGAAAAATGATATGCACATGGTTTATTTTTTAGTTTTTTATTGTGTATTGGGCCACCCATAGTGCCCCAGATGAGTTCAAATGTGGAGCATATGTTTTCATATGGATGCTGCTGGTTGCAATGTTTATACTCAATACAAAGACAAAGTGAGATGTTGGACAAATGATTATCTGAATAAGAAGCTGGATTGAGGGTCATGTCCCCTAACATTTGCTTTCTGACAGTTAACATCTAGTCTGAGCAGATAATATAGCTGTCTTATCAACACAGAAGACAGGGATATTGGTATATATTTTTTTTCTAGGAAGCATCTACTGAAACATTAAACATAGTGTATGGATTGCTTACTGAGATTGTAATTGTAGGGAGAACATCTGGGGAAGACCTGGCAAGAAGTTAATGACTTACAGAGCACTTGGTGACAGGCTTAGTGTGTGAAATGATCTGTTGATCAAATTCCCATCAGGGCCAGGCACACATATTTCATTTTGGCAGAAATGTGCAGTTGCTTCCTGGACAGTAGCTACTCAAGGTTAGTACAGCTGGGATAAGGAAATAGTTCTAGTAGATTTAAGGAGCCCTTAAGATGCCACCTGAGTGTCCAACCCACACATCTGACCTGTACTTCCAGCAGCCTCCCATTGGTAGTTCCCAAGGAACTCCTTGCAGTTCCTGGGGCTCCCCATACAGTCTATAGTCTAAGTGCTTAAATCTATCCTCTTTAACCCTTTATAAACCTTTAGTGTCTTGCAATCATAATAATGTAACCTGAAATGCTCCATCTCTATTTCTACAAAACAGGCTGCCAAGATTATACATACTAATATAGTTCCTGTTCTTAAAACAATTCTGTATTTAGAGTTGCCTATCCAATCAGTTGCATGAGAAATATTGGGCAAATAGGCTGATACAACTGCGGCTTTCAGCTCTAGAAGAAGGAATTTAGCTAAAGAATAAGCAATACATATATAGGGGGAAGAATTATTATAGGAGGACAACATCATGACTTGAAGTTTCAGTCTAACCTGTAGAAGGCCACTGCCTTAGAAACTAATGTTTAACATATAAAATAGCTAAAAAATAGAGGAAGGTCTTACTTGCCATCTTCCCTGTGCAAGCATTTCTAAAAACAAACTAAAGCACAAGCAGAAGTTGCCTTTTCATTAAGTCATGACAGTTCTTAAGTCATCCACACACATAAGATCCAAGGTTGAAGGCTTCTGTTTGCTGTTAAGTATCTAGCCAGATAGTTTGCTTTTTAGCTATTTATATAGGTTTCCCATGCTCTCAAGCCATCTTGACTTTCAGAGTGACCTCGTAAAACCTCCAAGAACGTCTAGCTACAGAGATACCATCCCCTCAGGTCCCCATTTCTTTTCAGGACTTACTTGGTTTACCTATACAAAAGTGCCTACTACATGAAATACCCATGGAAGCCCTGTCTGTTCATAGCAGCCACTCTAGAAAGGATGTTTTCACTGTCTTCTGTGTTACATCAAGCAATCCTGAGCAGGTACATCATTGCATCTTAAAGGCCCCTGAAGTGTTATCTTGAGGTAAGTCAGTCAGGACACAGTCATATAACTCAAGTCTATCCATTGTACTAAAGAATCATCTTCTGCACTTCATGAGCTGTCTCTCACCTAAGTTCCTCTGAAATATGAATACGGGGCAATCTTAAACTTCCCACCCATCAAGGCCCTGATTTCATGAGAATTCTCTGAAAGCAAGTACTTCATGAGAATGGTCTGAGAATGGACAAAGATTCTCAGTACAAAGAGGGATCTCACTAAAAACAAGCATTAAAACACAGACAACCTTGCCCTTACCACGGATACATTTTCAGTTACTTAAGAATATGGAAGAAAAAGACAAGAGTAATGATTTATCTCTATTAAAATTTTATATAGCAAACTTACCGTTATCTTTACGTTCCCATCAGAACACGAATATTTAGTGAATTTCATGCTGCTCACCCAGCTCAGTTCCATTTTCCTCTGGTTCAGTGTCAGATTTCTAATAGGTGAGTCTGCCTCCACTGAAAATATCACAGAAAAGTATTATTACAAATGCAATTATGATGTTCTCAGATTATCAGGTGCAGAGGCTACCCAGCAGGTCTCAGCCATAAGGAAAGTAGCCCACAGCAACCTCTAAAGAGAAGCACATTACACCCCACCTCTGAGGATGTCATATAGGATTATCGTACTCACAGTTTCTACACCGCCAGCCATCACACCTTGCGGCTAACAGCAGCATCGACCGGATCAAGAAGATGAGCCAAAGACGAGCAACCATATTTTCTTCCCTGGAGACATAAAGCAGTAAAACTCACCCAAAGTGGATGATCCTAATGATCTCAAAGTGAACCATTTGTGCTTGAATTTACCTCTGTGACTTGCTCGTGTTGCCTGCCTCCACATTATCCTTCAGTTCCCATATATCTAGTGAGGCAAGATTCCCTATACTGAAGCCATGCTGACATTTTCCCAGCAGGCTGCATTAATTCACATCCTTAGGGATCTTATTGTTTCTTATAGTTTCTGCCACCTTACCAGAAGAGAAATTAGAATCATCGCGCTGACTGAGGCTGTGGTTCCCAAGATCACTTTTAGTGTCATTTCATAAATGGGAGTTACTATGGCACTTGGCCAGCACTCCAGCACTAAAATGAGTGATTTTGTGCCTTGGCCAGCAGCTCTGCAATTGCCCAGCTGAGTTCTTTCAGATCTCTCAGATAACTGGCATCTAGTCTTATTACTTGCATTATTGATGTACTTGGTAAACAGCCTGTATATTTATTTCAAAGTGGTTTGGCTTCCAGCTTGTAAGTTCCCACCT
The DNA here is from genome assembly GCA_032273925.1 of Rhynchotus rufescens. Lineage (NCBI taxonomy): Eukaryota > Metazoa > Chordata > Aves > Tinamiformes > Tinamidae > Rhynchotus > Rhynchotus rufescens. The sequence goes on from JAVCKT010064882.1 coordinate 7,536, forward strand.
GGCTTCAGCATGACTGATGCAAAAAGTGCATTGAGAATTTGTGTTGCAACCTCATGGTTCCTGAAGGATCCTTTTATACCTCTGCCACCAAAGCATCCCACTGATTCCTTTGCTCTTTTCTTCTGTTGATATATTTAACGAACTTGCTAGCAGCTTGAGAATATTTGGGAGTTGCTCTTCATTTCCTTTTATTCCTTTTCATTTCCTGTTCACATGCCATGTTTACAAGCATTCTGTTTTTCTTCTTTGAGAAAGATTTGCATGTTTTAAAAGCTATTCTATCTTTTCTATGTTGATCTACCTATCTAAAAGATACACACTAACACATATACTATATACATTTTCTGCAATGTTTTGTTTCTTTTCAAATTAAGTTTCAAAATTACTTTTCAATTGTATTTCCAGTACAATAATTCGGAACAACTTCCATGTCATTCTCAGGCTTCTTTCTGGATTGCTCCTTTTGGGTATCTTTTTGCTTATTTGATTTCTTATTTTTTGCTTAACTGCCTCATATTCCATTTCAAGAGAGGTTTAAAGCACACACTTTCTTATAGAAAGTGTTCTCACTATCTATACTATCTATACTATCTGTACTATCATGCTTTGAGTCTCCAGATCTCTGCCCCTCTCTCAGATGTTGAGAGAGAGAAGATTAAGCAGATGTCTCATGAAGTAAGAAAAATGTTCAGATAAAACATGCAAAAGTTAAAACAGTTACAGTTTTCTGCCACAAAACAATAAGTCTGTTGATCTTGGTGTATGAAATGCTATATATGTTTATTTGATGACTACTAACTTAAGATCTGAAGATTATCTGTGTGCTATAAGGAAAGGTTAAGAGGAATAGACATCAGGCAAATGGGTAACATCTGCAAACAGAAAACGTGAAAAGTTGGTTTTAGTACCAAAACCAGAAAGAAAAGCAAGATTGTAACTAGAACATTTTGTAAACAGGGAGTAGATCCTTTGTTTGAAAAGATCTTTTCTGTTTAGCTCTGTGTATTCCTTTGCCAGCATTGAGATTTTGCCTAGGAAGGTTTTCTTCTAACTTTGCGGTTCTGCTATTCATCCTCACATCTTACTGCATGCCTTCAGAATCAAAACAGTCAGACAAGAAACAGATGAACCTACCTTGTTTTTCAAAGCTTCTGTATCTCATTTATCTTTGTACAATAATCTTGAGGCTCAAAGAAGCTAGAAAGATTTGCGTTTGAAATGGTTGTGCAGCTCTAAACAGGGGTGTGTTCCTCACCCCTTGCATTATAGGGAACTGCCGCACCATGGGAAGTGTTGCAAGATGCAATGCTCATCACTTCCCTCCTCATTTTTACCAAATTAATTTCATTGCACAACTCATGATTTTGCACAACTCATGTAACATGAACAAGTCAACTAGTTCCCTTTTCCTTCCTTTTGTATAGAGTCCATCGATGCTTTGGGATCCACGGAGTACTCAGAATACATATTCTTTACAGTCCTTTCTGTCTGGCTCTAAAAAAGTCTGAGTAACATATAGCGTTTTTTGAAATGTGTCCCAGAATGGCAAAGTTAGGGGTTCTCCAAACAGGGCCTGCTGGATAGGGGCTGCCAGCAGGCCAGGCTGGGTTGGCCACTATGAGTCCCCACAGCAAGGGCTGGGAAGTCCCCACATCCGAGACACAACCAATTTGAAATAATCCCCAAGCCTGTGGGAAAGAGAGGATTTCAAATCTTGGACATAGGGCTTTCAAATAAGTTACATCAAAACTAAAACCCTGGGTTTACTCTCAGTTCAGTTAATCCAGTGATGAGGTCTCACTCTCACTCACCTGACCAGTCAACATGTTAAAAATTTTTTGATTGTAAAAGTCTTTTCTTATAAAAATCAAGATGAAACCAGCTCTACTTCTAACCACATACATCATTAAAAGTATAGAGTACCATGTGATAATGTATGCTTATTTCATCACATCTGTCACTTCATATTGATTTAGGAGATAAACAATTCACTTTGAACACTCAGAAAAGGAGGAGATGAAGAAACTCTAGGCATTCCTAGAAACAGGAATATTTGGGAATTAACAGAGTCTGGCCTGGGCTTTTGTGGTAACATAATAAAAAGCCTAATGCAATAGCAGCTTTATCAGGACCAATGCACAAATCACTTGAGAAATTATGTTCTGCATAAAAATGCATCAAAGCTTTTCTGACACTTAGTTGCAAAACAAATAAATTAGTATGAAGGGCAAATAAGAACTGGTGTATATTTTATCAAAAAGTAGATATACTTTTGAAGTAGTCATGCAAAAAGCTGTATTTGCTAAGAATCACTGTCTTTGTTACATTAAAGGTGTGAACTGTGAACTGAAAGGTTAGAGACCTCAGGACTTGGATGAACATGGTAATTCTGAGGGAAAATGAGGCTATTTTGAGAAAATTCCACTTGAAAGGAATTTCATATTTGCACATATTGGTATTTTGTGAACACTTACTGTAATGGAGAGGTAGATGGAAGGGCCATGAAAAGTAAGATAAAAATATTCTGTTGTGTCCTCTTCTTTGGAAGAAAAAAAACAGTTTTGATGAAGTAATAAACTGTACTTTAGTGATAAATAAGAAGCATAGAAAATGTTTAGGATAATCCAAGAAGGTTCTGAGCAATAAAGGAAGTCTAAGAGAGTTTTGGGGCATTTGTCTTTTTTTTTTCTCTCTCCTTTCTGCCAACCTTTCACCTCTCTGGGTCTCCATAGCTGCACTTTAATTAAGCTCCTACAGGAGCTTAATTCCCAGAGCCTTGCGCAGTCTCCTACCCACTCTTTCAGCAGACATCTGCAAGCCAGAACCTCTCCTTGCCTGCTGCCATCTCTACTTGGAAAATTGGAGAAGGAAGGGTGGTGGGACTTGGACATGAAGCCCAAACAACTGGCGGGATCAGTAACACCAAAGTTGGGCTTGCGGAGCCTTCGGCCACTGAGAGAGTGACTCAGTGAGACAGGGGCAGTGTTTGAGGACAGCTATTTCTGTGAGCAGGCGATAGCTCCTACACTTACAGAAGTGACTTAGTGGTTCAGTCAGCTGGAGCACACGGCTTTGTCCACAGATGCAGCAGCTGGATGGCATGGCAATGGCATGGGTACAACACATCTGTTTAGTGCTAGATTATTTCTCCAGCTTATTTCTCAACAGTGAGGCTACCAGTGTGCGTTCCTAATAGACACACACACTCAGGCAGAAGAAGTCCTGAGGCTACAGAGCCACTGAAGAGGAATAGCATGTTCTTCTACTTTCTCTGAAATGAAGTTCTTGAAACACAAAGAGGAAGTCTGGGGGTTGAGGTTTGGGCGTCTGAGTACTTTTTGCTTCTCAAACTAGAATGTGCTGCAGCAGAACAATCAAACAATCCACAAGGACAGTGAATGGTACAGGATGTTACTGCAGGCAAAGGAGCTTTCCCACTGCCAAGATTTCTTTGTCTTTCCACGTTTAGCGCAAACACTCCCCCAAGATTTTCAAAAACATAAAGTATTTTTAAAAAATCCTCAAGGAAAACTGATATTCTCCATTGTGTTATCAAAGGCTATTTTCAAAGCAGTGGCTTTTTAGACCAGGAATCTAGTGCTGAATGGGTTCATTATAACCCAGGAACTTAAAAAGAAACAGATTTATTTTTTCACAGATAGAAAAGTCTGACATAGATACCAATAGTTTTTTTTTCAGACTTTTGTCTCTAAAAGGAGCATCTCCACCTGTAGGAACAGAAAGAAGAAATAGGACCTTTTTTAAAACTTTGAGGGGAAATCTTGAAGAATAATTCACTGCTATAACATCAACAGGATGCTCACAGAGCTGTCATTAATGAATGGATTTTTTCCTAATGACAGAGAAACAACCATTGGAGACCAGAATTTAGGATTTCTTCCACCATTCTTCCAGACGAATATCTGAATCACCTGTAAAAAATCATGCCCTAACTTCTCTTTTACACCAAATCTTGCACTTGTCCCTTGCCCAGGGATGGAAAAGGGATGTCCTATCCCCACACCTGGTCCTGCACCCACTACCTCACAAATAGGATTTCTGGTGTTATCATCAGTGCCCTAGAGGTAAATTCCACTTTTTTGAATGCTGGTGGCTGTGCAAACTGCGAGCAATGGGGATGCAATGAGTGTACTAATCACAAGCAACAGTGGACGAAACAGAATAGAGAGGACACAGTAGGGCTTATCTATTTCAATATCAAGAGATAAAAATAAATTCTAACTTTAACTAGCCACTTCAGTAGGCTTCTACTCTAATTCTTTTTTAAAAAAAAAAAGTTATTGAAAAAAAACTACTAATGAAAGCTTATTTTGAATCGCAGAATCACAGCAAATGTTTTGTAAGGGACCTCTTTAGATCATCTAGTGGGACTGTATTGCCTTGAGGGGATTTTACTCATCATAAGGGGACTTTAACCACCTGAGGTAACATTAACCTTCCTGAAATCTGTTGGAAGGTAACCTAACAGTGCAAAAACAATGCAGGCCAAGTATAGAAGGCACTGGGAAGAATATTTTGATACAGATTTTATACAAGTGTCCTGATCCACTGTCGAGGGAGATTTCGATACAATCCCAAGAACGAGATTAAGACATAAATGAGGTCAAATGTCATACAAACTTATAAACTCTATTCTCATAATGGTATAGGACAGAGAGAAGAAGAAGAAGAAAAGGAAAACAAAAAGAAGAAAGCAAGGAAGCAAGTAGGAGAGATGCAGCAAGATTAGTTACAACCACCACCACCAGCATCAATTCAGTTACATTTTGTCAGCTCCGCCTCGGTGCAGGTAATGATCTCTTAGAAGAGAGTTGAGAAGAAGGAAAAGAAGCTTCTCTCTCTGCACCCAACGGAGAAAAAATGTAGTCCTTTTATTGACCTAGTTCTTGAAGAGTCTGCACTGCGGAGCATTGTTAGGGTCTTGAGTTGATCCAGTTGTAGACTGTGTAGAGTTGATGAAGTTGTAAACTGTGTAGAGATAACACACCTTGAGCTGGTATCCCAGTCTTCCCAGAGACAGGATGTCAAGGCCAAGAACTTGTTAACTGTACAGAGATAAAACACCTGGAGCTGATATTTCAGTCTTTCCAGGGACAGGATGCTAAGTCCAAGAATTCATGAATTGCATGGAGATAAACGCTTGGAGCTGATACTGCAGTCTTCCAAGAGAGAGGATGCTGAGGCCAGGAATTTGTAAATTGTACAGCAACAATGTTGAGACAAACACAATTCACAACAGTCTCTTACAACAAGTTGACTACAAGAGTTACTCAGCTAGATCAGTGATTCATGAATGAATAAATGGTCAGGGACATGACAGTCAGTGTCAGCCTTGGCTAGAGAAACCATGGCATGGTCATCTTTAATATACTGAGGGAAAAGAGAAAAGCAAGTACCGTAACATACACCTCGTATGTAATGAGCGCAGACTTCAGCTCATTCTGGTGGGAAAGAACCTGAGGTCCACAGCTCTGCACATTCCTCAGTCCTTAGTCAGGAGATAGGTATTGATTCAGACAATCCTATTAGGGACAAGCAGAGTTGAAGTTTCCTGTAAGCAGCATGGGGATATCATTCATTGTGTCTTTTATGCTATGACATGAACTATAGTGCCTTGCTCCTCCTTTGGTACTCCAAATAATCCCTCCAAACAGCTCATGACATCTTCTATCTTTGTCCCTGGTACAAAATCCCTGGCATGTTCACAGAATCACAGAATCATTAAGGTTGGAAGAGGCCTCCAGAGAACATCTAGTCCAATCCCCCTGCTCCAGTAGAGACACCCAGAGCATGTGGTACAGGGTGGTATCCAGATGGGTTTGGAAGACCTCCAGAAAAGGAGACTCCACCTTTCGCGTTAGGCAACTTTCCAGGGCCTGTGATTGGGAGGCTTTCAGCAGCTGCCTGTAGAAAGTCTTACCCACTTCCTCTTCCTGGTCAGGAGGCCTGTAGTAAACTCGCACAACATTGTAATCCTTGTTGGCCTACCCTTTAATCCTCACTCACAGGCTCTTGACCCACACTCCACACTCCCCTATGCTGAGCTGCATACCTAGCAGTTGCCCTCTGATTTAAAGAGCAACTCTGCCACCTCGCCTTCCTGGCCTGTCCTTCCTGAAGTATGTTCCCGCATACTTCATAGATCCAGGTCTCCTGCACTCATAAGCAAATCTCCCACTGCCACCACTTGATTCCTCCTGACCTTACAGATCATTTCTGCTGCAGGAGCTCCCTTGGTGTGAGAGAATGTTGCATAGTCATCTGGATCTCAGCTAAGAGATGGCTTAAGGCAAGTCTTCCTCCTACCAGCTCTCTGCGTTGGACAGAAGTGAAACTCCCATAGGAAGTTCTGCTTTGCTGCAGACAACCAACCCCAGTTTCTGGGTAACACAGAGGTGTTACCTAGTACAGTCTTTTCTTAGCCTCAGCATTACCTCTTTTGATGTGCAGGAACTCAATTTACCTAAATGTGTGAATCACTCAAGACATTCCATTATGCAAGAGTCTGTCCTATGGTTTCTCTGGTAGAAATGCAGAGACAAAGATAGGGCCAATTTCAAAAAAGGCAATTTCTTAGATTCTCAAATGTCTCAGATAAAGCTTTGAAAAAAAAAAAAAAAAGTTGTTCAGGATAAAATGGTCTAGTAGACATGGCATAGATATTGCCTTGGTTTTCTAAATCCAAACAGTCCATATGGAGTCCATATGTATATGTGATCAGTAGAAGCACATGTCATCAGCCTGCTAATTCATGGTCCTTTCTCATATCTTCTTACTAATTGGAGGATTCAGGATGACTCTCTTCTGTTCAGTGAAAGTGTTATCAAATTATATAGCTACCCCAACCACCCCATAGTTTTTGCAGGTAGCAAGTGGCAGACTTCTGCTTGAGAGCAAAAATTTCAGTCACTGGCATTCAGCAACCCCTGAACACTCCAAACATACAACTATATTCTGCCTGTTAGCATTCATAATTTAATTTACTTTTTAATCTCCAGTAAATACGAAGTGAGAAGAATTTTGAGAAAATTTTTGATTTTGTAAATATCCGGGAGCAAGGTCTTTGAGGTGCTGTGCAGAAGGATTTAGCAACATAGTCTGGAGACTATGATAGAAAATCAACTTACAAGGAATTGATCTCCTGACTCATTTGACAGTATTCCTTTTGTATGTGCAAAGGATCATTTTAAAGAAGCTTAATCATGGCCTGTTTTCCCTGGATTTTCATATGGATGAGATATTTTTCCTGATCACAATCCTGTGAGTATGTAGCTGGGTATTAGCTGTACCTTTTCCCAGGCAATGGACCATTGGATATTTTGATTGAGAACATTAAATTCAGTTGTTTTTATTTTACTCTTTTACATGGGGTAAAAACGCAGTGCGCATTTGTCCAGCAACAACTTCCAAACACTACTGAAATATTTTTCTGAAGTATTGCAAGAATACTCATCGTAGTAAATTATAGCTCACATTATTCATGGGAAATTGAAGCAAATGAGAATAAGTTTTTAAAGATAAATTCTTGGGAAACTGTCTCTACTGGTATCATTCTTATCTCTGCCCACAAGAAAGAGAAAGCAGATATATAGTGTGCAGAAAAATTCAAACTGCTCAGTTCACTTGCCATTGCCATTATGCCATTTCTTCAACTGATGTTATTATTTCTTCAGGTTCTTGCTTTATCAATTGATTCTCATAGTCTGTCTAAACAGGAAGAATAAAACATTTCATTAGCTTAATGCATGAGATTAGCCACTAGTTACAATTTATGACCTACCTGTTTTTCAGACAATGGCTGTTTATTTTATAGAAGATGCTGAGAGACTCTGTCAGTGATAGCACTGAACTAGATCTGTCTAGGTCTTTCTTTCATGGTGAGCTCCCCAAAGAGGACTAAAATACTTTTCTACTACAAAGACAGAAAATTCATCTTTCTATACACAGAGAAGTCAACGTTGCTAAGGAATAGAAAAGGATTAATTTCTCCAGTGTTCAGTTCACCATATCCTTGCAGGCATGTTCTTGTTTTCGAACATGGATGTCACCAACTCAAAGACTTTCTGTATTGCAGGAATCATTGTCCTCCACGCCCTCCAGGCAGTTTCCACTGTTACCTGCGACTGTCATTCTCTTCCTTGTTTTTCTCATGAAGAACATCTGCTTGAAGCTCTCTACCTAAACTAGAATCTCCCAATTCTTTGCTGTGAAGAATTCTCTTGCTTACTCCCAATTCGCTTGCTTACTACATCCTAAATGCT